>SNVD02000105.1:0-13162 GCA_013180625.2 Boswellia sacra | reverse complement strand
ATCCCCTAACCTTAGCCTTCATTGTTATTGTGTTAATTCCGCTTGTATGTTAATTATTCTATTGTTTATGAACTTTTTATTTTATTTACTATGGTAGGTTCTACCACCTTATGAAATTGTTCTTTAATTTTACTATGGTTGGTTATACGACCTATTTCCATGGATGGTTTTACCTCCTCTTGCTTTTTGTTTTATATTTGAATGGTCGGTAATACCGCCTACCATCTTATATATTTATTGATATTATCTTGTCATTCCTTTGAATTATTTATATCATATTTGCTTATCTTATAATTTGTAACGCTAAAATCCCCTTCCTCGTGGATCGACCCCGGTCTCACCGGGTTTATTACTTCGACACTCCTATACTTGGGAGACAATCCTATTTTCGAATGTGCCAACAAACAAGTGGACAAGTTGAATTAGCTAATAAGGAGATAAAACAGATCTTAAAAAAAAACGGTTAACCCAAATCGTAAAGATTGGTCTTTAAGACTTAATGATGCACTTTGGGCCTACCGAACTGCTTTCAAAACATCATTAGGAATGTCTCCTTATAGATTAGTTTATGGAAAACCTGTCACTTGCCTGTGGAAATTGAGCATAAAGCTTATTGTGCCATTAAAACATTCAACACAAATTTGAATGATGCTTGCAAGTTACGTAAACTCCAACTGAGTGAACTTGAAGAAATCAGGAATGAGGCTTATGAAAATTCTAAAATCTACAAAGAAAAAATGAAGGTTTTTCATGACAAATCCATTGTTAGAAAATATTTTGAACCTTCACAAAAAGTTCTTTTGTATGATTCAAGATTTTGTTTCCTGGTAAACTCGGTCTCGTTGGACCGGGCCTTTCATTGTAAAAAATGTTTTCCCTCATGGAGCAGTTGAAATTGAGAACCCAAAGAATGGTAATGTGTTTAAAGTTAATGGACAACGGTTAAAACCATTCTTTGAAAATTTTGCCCAAAACAAAGAGTCCATTGCTTTAATTGATCCTTTTTAAGGATTGATTTTCCCGGTCAAGTGGCGGATACGGTACTCCGTGGCTTTTAAAGTCGTTTTTTCAGTTCCCTAAAAACTGTTGCTCACCTTGCATCCATTTTCTTTTCTTCTCTCTCATTTTCTTCACATGGATACCATTCTCTCAAAATTGCACAAACATTTTCCCTCTCTTCCTCAAAATGATTTGCTTAAAATTTATAAAGCTCGTGCAGAAAGACTAAGGTTGTTGATGCGTAAGGGTATTCCTGCTTATTTAAGATGGTTAATTGAAGCCAAGGTTCGATTCTCTTGTGAGTTTTCAGATAATCTTGTTTCCCCTATGCCAGGTTTGGGAAAAAGCTCTTATGCCAAAAAGCGAAGAGCGAAAAGGTTACAAGTTTGTCCCAGATGTGCAAGATGGACTTGTAACCAGCGTTGCCGCTCCTTGAGATATTTGTCTAACAATCGAGAGGATAAACTACAGTTCATCAAGAATGGATTGAGCTAAAACAAAAAAATTAAAAAAATAAAAAAAAAAAAAAAAAAAAAAAAAAAAAAAAAGGAGCTTTGGATGATATCCGAACGACTCTTGAGACGCATTCTTGTGGACTTTGCAGCGTGAAATTTTTAATTTGTGGACACAATTCCGAGATGAGCAGGAACGCTATAGTCTTGGGAATCTGACTCAAAACGACCCTATTTGCCAGTTTATAAGAAAACTGGATGGGAAGCATATCCCCAACTCATAGAAGGTGTTTAAGCCATTTCTGGACATAAAACCAGAGGAAGATGTGAGCCACAGTCACAACTATCTGTACATATGCATGCGTGCCATCATTTTTGCATTTTAATACCTCATAGCTGTCATTTTTGAATTTGTATCTTTTGTTTGACTTATGGTGTCTTATTTCATCATCTTTTGAATTTTTATGCATTATTGTCAACTTTTTCAACAAACAATCGAGCTGCCTGGATAGATATCATCATTAGCATATCTTTTTGCACTCCATAAATACCACATGTCTTGTTCTCTTCTTCACACATAGTTAGAGAGTTACATAGACATGGAGGGAACTTCAAGACGTCGAATCCAAAGGATATGTGTAATCTGTGGATCGTGACCAGGTAAAAGTGAAGAGTTCGTAGAAGTAGCGAATTATCTTGGTAGGCTACTAGCTGAAAGAAAGATTCATGTGGTTTATGGGGGAGGTAGCCTCGGGTTAATGGGTTGCGTATCAACAGCTGCACATGTAGGAGGTACTCAAGTTTTAGGAGTTATTCCTAAAGCTTTGGCTGTAGAAAGTATTGTTGGAAAAACGGTTGGGAAGGAGTTACAGGTCTCCTCTATGCATGAACGCATGGCATATATGCTCATCAATTCAGATGCCTTTATTGCTTTACCAGGTGGCTTTGGCACTCTTGAAGAAATTTTTCAAATTGCCTCTTGGGCCCAACTTAATCTCTATAAAAAACCCATAAGTTTGTTGAATGTTAACAATTTCTTTGATCCTTTAATAAGTTTTGTTGATGCAGCTGTAGAACAAAATTTTATCTCACATTGGGCAAGACAGATCCTTATTTCTGCCACTTCTACTGGTAAGTTACTTGACAAATTACAATAAGTTGAGTATGAACCTTGTTAGCCCTAAGGCTACATGATAATTTTGATGATAACAATACATATTGATTAATTGAGATTTACTAACATGTTTATTTATGTGCAAGAGGAATATCATTGAAATAATTGTAAAATCAAGAAGAGGCTTATTAAAATGAAGTGTTGAAGCTAAGGAGTAGATTACATGTTAAAGGCACCAAAGTTTAAGAACAAGTGCAAGGTTGTCCAAATCATCATGCAAGTTGAAAGACAAATGGAAGCAGCTGGCATGAGCACTGAATACTCCTTTGGACATATCTTGAGCTAGAAAAATCAAAATGACTTGATTCTTGCAGCATTGGAAAGATGACTTAATGAAGAACATTTCATATGTTTTGAAAAAATTCAAATTTCAAACAAAAGGCTGACATAATTGACATGCAATTCGGTGGACTGACACAAAGAAGAAAAATCAACTCACATGAGTACTGAATGGTTTTTTGGCCATATCTTAAGATAGACATATCCAAATTCTTTGATTCTTAATGTTTTGGAAAGCTTATTCAAATATTCAAATCTTTTATGTTTTGAAGAAATTCAAATTTCAAACGGAAGGCTGACAGAATTATCATTCAATTTGGTGGACTGACACAAGAAAGAAAAATCAAGTCGCATGAGCACTGAATGGTGTTTTGGCCATATCTTGAGCTACAGATATCCAAATGACTTGATTCTTGATGCTTTGGAAATCTTATTCAATCATGCAAATCTTTTATGTTTTGAAGATTTTAAAATTTCAAATGGAACATTGACAAAAATGACAGACAAAATTACAGTTTTTATGGTGGGCAAAAAATTTGGAGTTGGTGTCTTCACTTGACTAAGTTCATCCCATTTGCCTATAAAAGGAGCCCTTCTCCCATGCATTCAAGAAGAGCAAGAGAAGCATCTATCAAGCAAAAACAAGAGAAATATCAAATCTAGAGAGCTTTTATATTCTTTATCTACTCTTTGAAGAGAGTTGTACTTTTGTTGTTAAAATTAACCTTGTTCTTGTATTGTGGTGAGAGTGAGATATTCTTGTAAAGGATAATAGTTATCCTTGAGAGAACTCTTGTTGTGTGTTATCAAGAGTTGAAGAAAGTTTCCTTGGTGAGGTTGTTCATCAAGAAGAACTCTTGTTGTGTGTTATCAAGAGTTAAAGGAAGTTGCCTTGGTGAGGTTGTTCATCAAGAAGAACTCTTGGTGTGGTGTTATCAAGGGTTGAAGAAAGTTGCCTTGGTGAGGTTGTTCATCAAGAAGAACTCTTGGTGTGGTGTTATCAAGGGTTGAAGGAAAAGGTCTTGGTGAAATTGTTCATCAAGCAAGTTGTAAAGATTTCTACAACTTAGTGGAAAGCCTAGCTTGTGGAGCTAGGAGCCCGTGGACGTAGGCAAGGTTTGCCGAAGCACGTACATCGAGTTTGCACTCTCTCTATCTCTATCCTCTTTACATTTACTTGCACTTGTGATTGTTCTTTATTCCCATTCTCTTGATTGCATTCTATTTTCATCTTCTTCACCTTTATTCTCAAAGAAAGAGTGAACTAATTTTGAACTTTTAAGAAAAATTTTCTAAATCCGTTTTGATAAATAAAAACCCAATTCACCCCCCCTCTTGGGTTGCCATACCTGGGTCAACAAACCTGACCCAGCTAGTACTCAAATTAATTGGGCAGGAGGGCAAAACGAAAAGTGCAAATTGGATCTGAATCTCCGTTTGTAATTTTTTTGTCTTTTATTTTATTTTATTTTTAGCATGTTATTTTATGAGTCTTTCAGGTCATCTCTCTTGAATAACAGAAGCTTTAGGTAATGTCTCCTATACTTTATCTCTCTACATTTAAACATTGAGGACAATGTTTCATTTGGTTGGGGGGGGAGGATAGTAGACATAAGTGTGTCTTGAAATTTTATTTTTTCTTGCAAAAAAAGAAAAAAAAAAGCGAGTTAGTAATTAGATTCAGAGTGTGGTGTAAGGAGTTCAAATCCTCTTGAGACGCATTCTGGGTCAGGAATGGCAGAGTATGGAGGGCCAGTTTGAACTCTTGAAACCCATTCTAACCAATTTGTCATTTGATTTTGATCTTATGAACTCATTTTAGCTAACTTGATATTATTTAGACTTGATTTTTGAATTTTATAACAAGGAAGTCTTATTCATTTCACTTTGAATTATTCAAATCTATGAACTCTCACAACCTTATCATTTAAAAAAAAAAAAATTTGTGTGCTTATGTACTCATCAAGCAAGTATTCATGAACCTTTCTTTACACACACACACATACCTTGATGCATGATTGTGGGTGGCAAAATGAAATGTTGTAATATTTGAGTTCTTTTGTTTTGTTTAGGATAACAACACAAAGGAAGGGGAAAGTTAAAAAAAAAGAAAAAAAAGAAAAAAAAGTGAAAAAAAAGAAAAAAAAGGAAGAGAAAGCAATTGTGGATAAGTTTGGTCTCGTAGCCTCCTTAATTCAAGCAATTAAGCCCGAGGGGTGCCTCAACACCTAATACCCTAAGACCAACTGGTTTGGGAGCTATTGGCCCAAAGCTCGCTACATGTATTAAGGAGAAAGCTTAATGGGATTGAACATTGCACTATCCATACAGTTTCTAACAAAAATAAGCATTGGCAACGACAAAAAACTCCGAGTCGTTAAGCTCGAAGGGGTGTCTAAACACCTAATGCCCTAAGGCCAACTGGTCTGGGAGCCATTAGCCTAAGGCTCGCTACATGGGTTAAAGATGCATTCTTTCAAAAAAAAAAATACATATATATATAAAATAAATGAATGCCCCCCACCTAAAGTTGTTAGCCTTAACAAATATTAGAACCGATATGGCTTCTTTCTAATAAGCCCCACAGTCATGTGTTGACTAATCACAAAAAGGAGGTTTATTGATATCTTGACTGAAGGGTACATGAGTCATAAAAAATAATAATAATAATAATAATAATTGGTTGAGAGTTTGTTTATTTGGATAAAATCAAGGAAAGTGCAATAATGACCACCTTGGATGTAAAATTCTATAAATCACTTCTAAATAATAACGCTTTAATTGCTAGGGACTAGCAATAAGCTAGTTGGGGGTGTGATGAACACTTAAATATGCATGTTTAATAAGAGTTTAGTTCATCATATTGCATTAATAGTGTCATTAAATTCCTCAACTTAAACATATTTGTAGCATTGCATCTTTGGAATTAATTCCTCTTAATTTTGGTTTTGTTACAGGTTCGGTAAAATGGGCATAACTCTCTATTTATAGATCATAATGGTACAATTCTTAATGTTTTAGAAAGCTGATTCAATTGTCTACAAGATTGCATTTCACAAGCATCATCAAATTCGGGCTCTTAGTGGACCAAAATTGGGCTTGAAGTGAACCTATCTATAGTCTCGGCCCAGTCTGACCAGGCCTCAGTATTTGGATCGTATCTCTCAAAATACGTATCCAAATTGTGTAAATCAATATGTTCTAGAAGCTGAGAGAAATATCTACAACTTTCATGAAGACATGTGATTAAAATTCTGAAAATTTCAATGCCAAAATTGATGGTCAAAATCGGTGCCTAATGATCCCAATTGTCAAAGATATTTACAACTAATATTTGACAATTATGCCCTTGTAAATTGACAAGTTTGTCCCTGGATGTATCTATAAATAGAGGTGCCTTGTGACCCATTAGGGCATCTTGGCCTTGGCTGGAACATTTTGGCTTTGGCTAGGATCTTGTATTGTGTTTTGTGTGTTTATGTATTAATGAATTTCCTTTTTCTTGCATTTTATTTTCTTTCTATTATAATGTTCTTCTAATTTCTCTTTTGCTAGGTGAAAGGGTGAAACCCTTGATATGAGAATAAGGATTCTCTAACCCTTAATATATGCTTAATAATCTTAATCTTATAATGTTTATTCAATATGATTTATATTTAATTTCTTAATCAATCTTGACACCACTCGTAAAGTGGAGGTCTTTATCCATTGTCGACAATCCTTGGCACATCAAATGCTTGGATCCTTTCTAGATGATGTATGGTTCTTCCTTACCGACACTAATCTAGTTAGGAACCTTGATTTGTTGTAGACATATGATGATTGACACATTGGATGCTTGAACCCAATTACAATAAGTGGTATATATATTGGTAATGAAACAAATATAATTCATATAACTAAAATGGGTTAATTATCCTTATTTGAAATATCAAGGGCGTGATGAACAGTTAAATATGCATGTTTAATAAGATTTTAGTTCATTATATTGTATTAATAGTGTCGTTAAATTCCTCAACTTAAGCATATTTGTAGCATTTGCATCTTTGGAATTAATTCCTCTTAATTTTGGTTTTGTTACAGGTTCGGTAAAATGGGAATAACTCTCTATTTATAGATCAGAATGGTGAAATTCTTAATGTTTTGGAAAGCTGATTCAATTGTCTACAAGATTGAATTTCACAAGTATCATCAAATTCGGGCTCTTAGTGGACCAAAATTGGGCTTGAAGTGAACCCATCTACAGTCTCAGCCCAGTCTGAAACCAGGCCTCAGTATTTGGACCGTATCTCTCAAAATACGTATCCAAATTATGCAAATCAATATGTTCTAGAAAGCTGAGAGAAATATCTACAACGTTCATGAAGACATGTGATTAAAATTCTCAACATTTCAATGTCAAAAGTGATGGTCAAAGTCGGTGGCTAATGATCCCAATTGTCAAAGATATTTACAACTAATATTTGACAATTATGCCCTTGTAATTTGACAAGTTTGCCCCTGGATGTATCTATAAATAGAGGTGCCTTGTGACCCATTAGGGTATCTTGGCCTTGGCTGGAACATTTTTGCTTTGGCTAGGATCTTGTATTGTGTTTTGTGTGTTTATGTTGTTAATGAATTTTCTTTTTCTTGCATTTTATTTTCTTTCTATTATAATGTTCTTCTAATTTCTCTTTTGCTAAGGTGAAAGGGTGAAACCCTTGATATGAGAATAAGGATTCTCTAACCCTTAATATGTGTTTAATAATCTTAATCTTATAATGTTTATTCAATATGATTTATATTTAATTTCTTAATCAATCTTGACACCACTCGTAAAGTGGAGGTCTTGATCCATTGTCGACAATCCTTGGCACATCAAATGCTTGGATCTTTTCTAGATGATGTATGGTTCTTCCTTACCGACACGAATCTAGTTAGGAACCTTGATTTGTTGTAGACATATAATGATTTGCACATTGGATGCTTGAACCCATTTACAAGAAGTGGTATAAATATTGGTAATGAAACAAATATAATTCATATAACTAAAATGGGTTAATTATCCTTATTTGAAATATCAAGGACGGATCCCCTAACCTTAGCCTTCATTGATATTGTGTTAATTACTCTTGTACTTTAATTATTCTATTGCTTATGAACTTTTTTTTTTATTTACTATGGTAGGTTCTACCACCTTATGAAATTGTTCTTTAATTTACTATGGTTGGTTATACCACCTATTTTCATGGATGGTTTTACCTCCTCTTGCTTTTTGTTTTATATTTGAATGGTCGGTAATACCGCCTACCATCTTACATATTTATTGATATTATCTTGTCATTTCTTTGAATTATTCATATCATATTTGCTTATCTTATAATTTGTAACGTTAAAATCCCTTCCTCGTGGATCGACCTCGGTCTCACCGGGATTATTACTTCGACACTCCTATACTTGGGAGACAATCCTTTTTCGGATGTGTCAAGTTTTTGGCGCCGTTGCCAGGGAAGGTAAAAATTTGGCGTACAAAATTGTAAGTATTTTCTTTTCCCATTTCTATTTTATTTTTCTTGCATACGTTCATCTCTTCTCTCCCCATTTCTATTTTTATTTTTTCTTGCATGTGTTCATCTTTCTTTCTCTTTGCATTAATTGGTAGAATTGTTAGTAGCCACTCATCTTGTCTTAAAAAAAAAAAATCATGCTCATGCCCAACCAAGAACATTAATGGACTCCATAAATCTTAAGAGAACTTGTGCACAATCATGCATAGTCTTCCCTCATGATGCATTATACTTCGACCATAAATCGGATTTCATTCAATTCTTACCTCACTTTCATAGACTAGATGTTGAAAACCCATTTTTGCACTTGAGAGAATTTGAAGAGTTTTGTAACGCTTATAGTGACCTAAATTGTAGCATAAATATCTTGAGATTAAAGCTTTTTCCTTTTTCTCTAAAAGATAAAGCTAAGACATGGCTACAAAATCTTAGGTCAAGCTCCATTAGCTCATGGGATGAAATGCAACAATAATTTCTTAGAGAATTCTTTCCTCCCTATAGAACAAATTCTCTCAAAAATCAAATCATCAATTTCACTCAAAAACAAGGAGAGACCTTTTACCAATGCTGGGATAGGTATAAAGCATTGCTTAATACTTGTCCTCATCATGGTTTGGAAACATGGGAACTAGTTTTAATTTTCTATGAAGGTCTTACACATCAAGCTAGGCACATGGTAGATTTAATGTGTAATGGACAATTTGAAAACAAAGACCCTGATGAAGCCATGGATTACCTAGACTTGCTAGCAAAACGTGCCCAAAATTGGAATAATGTTGGCACCTATGAGGTACCAAGAACATCTAGTAGAGGCATTTATAACTTTAGGGAGAATCATGATCTTCATGCTAAATTTACATCCCTAGCTAGAAAAGTCGAGAATTTAGAAATGTGGTCTATGCAAGAAATTGTCTGTCACACTTGTAATTCTAGTGATCATCCAACGGATGATTACCCAAAGGTGCCTACCTTTAGAAAAAGTCTCCATGAGCAAACCAATGTTTTAAACACTTTCCAAAGGTCAAATCCTAATCCTTACTCACAAAATTTTGGATGGAAAAATCACTTGAATTTTGATTGGAGGAATGATAATCATGCACAATCTTACGAACCTCCCTTTCAATCATATCAAAATTTTCAAAAATCTCATGATCATGCATCTTATGAGGATTTCAAAGAAACATTAAATTCATTCATTACAAAGCAAAAGGCTTTTAATAGTCAAATTGCTCATACTATGGCGAACTTGAATGATGCCCTTGAAAAGTTTGCATTTGCACTTAGTCCTCATGAGAAAGGTGAGTTTCCATCTCAACTAGAGCCAAACTCCATCAATCCACATAGATGAAGATTCGGTAAGTACTCTTCACGATGGTAAGGTTGAACATATTCTTAACCCTTATGAGAAAGATGATGAATCAATCTTAAAGGGTAAGGAAGAGGTTAATAAACCTACACCTAACAAGGAAGAGATCGAACCCTCATTTATGCCCTCATGTCATCATGCAAAGGAACACAACCAAAATTTTGACAATAAAGAATTTTTCAAGCATGATGAATGTGAGGAAGCTAATAAGATTAACGTGGAAGACTATATCCAAAATGAGAATTTTCAAGTCCTTTAGAAATTGGGTTTTCGTTTTTAAGTTTTTTTTTTTGTTTTTTTTTTTTTTTTAATTGTTTTATTTTTTTTTTTTTTGTTTTTTTTTTTTTTTGTTTTTTTTTTAACTAGTTCATTTGAAGTAAATACGCAACTAGTGCCTATTGCTTCTAAAGAATTTTCATTGCTTGATTTTGTACAGGTGAAAGAGATTAAAAGTTGGGAGCCATGCTTTGAACAAAGACAGGAAGAAACATCCACACTCAAGAATGCATGCCTCAAGGACAAACAAATTCAACTAGTGGTAATCTCTCCCATTCTTACAAATAAAGGAAAAAGAAAGGTACCACCTCAATGGCATATTTTTGACCGTGGTAAATTACTTTCGAAGAGATTCCTATTTTGGCTTTTTTTTTACGATTGTTCAAATTTCATCCATCGGTGTCATATTTTTATTTTTATTCTTGATTTTTGCTATCATTTCTAGTTTGTTCTCATTTTATTTTATGTGCTTTTATTTTATTTGTGTGTTTGCATTTTGTTCCCGGTCCAAGGGGCGGATAGGTACTCCGTGACATTTAACAGTCGGTTTTTCGTTCCCTACAAAACTGTTGTTCACCTCTGCATCCATTTCTTTCTTCTCTCTCATTTTCTTCACATGGATACCATTCTCTCAAAATTTGCACAAAAACATTTTCCCTCTCTTCCTCAAAATGATTTGTTTAAAATTTACAAAGCTTGAGCAGAAAGACTGAGGATGTTGATGCGTAAGGGTATTTCTGATGATTTAAGATGGTTAATTGAAGTCAAGATCCGATTTTCTTGTGAATTTTTAGATGATTTTGTCTCTCATATGCCATGTTTAGGAAAAAGCTCTTATGCCAAAAAGCGAAGATCGAAAAGGTTACAAGCTGTCCCCAGATGTGCAAGATGGACTTGTAACCAGCGTTACCGCTCCCTGGGATATTTGTCTAACAATCAAGAGGATAAACTACAGTTCATCAAGAATGGACTGAGTAAGGAGTCTTGGATGATATCCGAATGACTCTTGAGACGCATTCTTGTGGACTTGTGCAACGTGAAATTTTTAACTTGTGGACACAATTCCGGGATGAGCAGGAACGCTATAGTCTTGGGAATCTGACTCAAAACGACCCTGTTTGCCAGTTTATAAGAAAACTGGATGGGAAGCATATCCCCAACTCATAGAAGTTGTTTAAGCCGTTTCTGGACGTAAAACCAGAGGAAGATGTGAGCCACAGTCACAACTACCTGTACATATGTATGCGTGCCATCATTTTTGAATTTTAATACCTCATAGCTGTCATTTTTGAATTTGTATCTTTTGTTTGACTTATGGTGTCTTATTTCATCATCTTTTGAATTTTTATACATTATTGTCAACTTTTTCAACAAACAATCGATAGATATCATCATTAGCATATCTTTTTGCACTCCATAAATACCACATCTCTTATTCTCTTCTTCACACATAGTTAGAGAGTTGCATAGACATGGAGGGAACTTCAAAACGTCGAATCCAAAGGATATGTGTATTCTGTGGATCTCGACCAGGTAAAAGTGAAGAGTTCGTAGAAGTAGCGAATTATCTTGGTAGGCTACTGGCTGAAAGAAAGATCCATGTGGTTTATGGGGGAGGTAGCCTCGGGTTAATGGGTTGCGTATCAACAGCTGCACATGTAGGAGGTAGTCAAGTGTTAGGAGTTATTCCTAAAGCTTTGGCTGTAGAAAGCATTGTTGGAAAAACGGTTGGGAAGGAGTTACAGGTCTCCTCTATGCATGAACGCATGGCACATATGCTAATCAATTCAGATGCCTTTATTGCTTTACCAGGTGGCTTTGGCACTCTTGAAGAAATTTTTCAAATTGCCTCTTGGGCCCAACTGAACCTCCATCAAAAACCCATAGGTTTGTTGAATGTTAACAATTTCTTTGATCCTTTAATAAGTTTTGTTGATGCAGCTGTAGAACAAAATTTTATCCAACATTGGGCGAGACAGATCCTTATTTCTGCCACTTCTGCTGGTGAGTTACTTGACAAATTGCAAGAAGTTGAGTATGAACCTGACCCAGCTAGTACTCAAATTAATTGGGCAGGAGGGCAAAACAAAAAGTTCAAATTGGATCTGAATCTCCGTTTATAATTTTTTCTTGTCCTTTATTTTATTTTAGCATGTTATTTTATGAGTCTTTCAGGTCATCTCTCTTGAATAACAGAAGCTTCAGGTAATGTCTCCTATACTTTATCTCTCTACATTTAAACATTGAGGACAATGTTTCATTTGGTTGAGGGGGAAGGATAGTAGACATAAGTGTGTCTTGAAATTTTATTTTTTACTTGCAAAAAAAAAAAAAGCGAGTTAGTAATTAGATTCAGAGTGCGGTGTAAGGAGTTCAAATCCTCTTGAGACGCATTTCGGGTCAGGAATGGCAGAGTAGGGAGGACCAGTTTGAACTCTTGAAAACATTAAACAATTGTCATGGGATTTTGATCTATGAATCATTTAAGCAACTGAATTATTAGGACTGATTTCTGAATTTTATAACAAGGAGGTCTTCTTCATTTCACTTTGAATCATTCAAATCTATGAACTCTCACAACCTTATCATTTAATAAATTGTGTGCTCCTGTGCTCATTAAGCAAGTATCTATGAATCTTTCTTCACACACACACATACCTTGATGCATGATTGTGGGTGGCGAAATGAAATGTTGTAATATTTGAGTTCTTTTGTTTTGTTTAGGATAACAACACAAAGGAAAGGGAAAGTTTAAAAAAAAAAAAAAAAGAAAAAAAAAGTGAAAAAAAAAGAAAAAAAAAAAAGAGAAAGCAATTGTGGATAAGTTTGGTCTCGTAGCCTCCTTAATTCGAGCAATTAAGCTCGAGGGGTGCCTCAACACCTAATACCCTAAGACCAACTGATTTGGGAGCTATTGGCCCAAAGCTCGCTACATGGATTAAGGAGAAAGCTTAATGGGATTGAACATTGCACTATCCACAAGTTTCTAAGAAAAAATAAAGCATCAACAACCCCAGTTGTTAAGCTCGAAGGGGTGTCTTAACACCTAGTGCCCTAAGGCCAACTG
>SNVD02000104.1:0-130921 GCA_013180625.2 Boswellia sacra | reverse complement strand
CTCAAAGGGGTAACTAGGGATCAATTTTAATCAAGGTTGGCTCTTAAGGCTCAAACGGTCCAAAGATGGCCTAAATATTTCCCCAATGTTGCACAGTCTAGGATTTCGCCTCGAGTGACCATCAAACAAGTTCTAGAATTCATTGAAATCTGAAGAAACAGTTAAATTACATAAACTTTCTCTAAGTGAACAAATAACTCAGTGATAATAGCTCAGTGCTCAATGTTGTGCAAGGAATCAAAAGCAAAGCGAAAACCAATAAACATTTCAAGCACACAGATCCATGCATCATTTATCATTTTCAAAGAGTTATTCTTAATTCAATCATTATCTTATCATTGACCCACAAAATGCAAGAAAAGAGGTACGTGGCGTTGTTACACCTGAGTCAAGATTGTATATTTCAACAATCCTTGGGACCAGTAGCCCGCAGACTTAAGGTTTCCAGCCTATATACCTTTATTATGAAAGAACAAAACAAGAAACAAGACACTTCAAATAACATGAAATAAACAAACTACAGATTTATTTAGAGAGAATACGTTTCAAGGGTTAAAGAAACCCCATATTCTGCCATTCTCAGGTTTTTCCACAATTGTTTTTTTTTTTTAAATCAAAACTGATAAAGATAAAAACACATAACAACTCTAAATTACGCGAAACTAAACTCACTCATAAAATAACAAAGTTCAACAAGTCAGCAAACAAAAACAAGTTAGTTAGAATGGGTCTACAAAGTTTAGAAGTTAGCCTCCTTATTCAGCCATTATGGATTGAAGAGATCCAGAATGCGTTTCAAGAGAACTTGAACTTTTTAAGCCACCACTCTAAAAAACGAGATTAGAAAATATTACCTGGGACGAAAGAAATAACCTGAAAAAGCTCAAAAGAAATAACATGAAAACTCTCAAATAAACACAATAAAAAGAAAGCAAAACAAAAACAAAGCAAACCAGCAGATAGAGATTACAGATGGAGCGTTAAATCCAGTTTACGCCTCTTATTGCCTTCTCCAAACCAATCTATCCGAGCCATTGTTGAATCAGGCGAATAGACGAATTCTTGTAATTTGTCAATTAACTCCCCTGCAGGTGAAGCTGTAACCAGGATTTGCCTCGCCGACTGTGAGATGAAGTTTTTTTCTACTGCTTGATCAAGAAAAGACAACAAACCATCAAAAAAAATTATTGACATTTAACAAACCAATAGGTTTCCGATGGATGTTTAGCTGTGCCCAAGAGGTGATTTGAAATATCTCCTCTAATGTACCATAACCACCCGGCAAAGCTATAAATGCAACGGACTTAACAACCATATGTGCAATACGCTCATGCATACTAGAGACCTGTAACTCTTCCCCGATTGTATTGCCTACGATATCTCGTACAGCTAATGGTTTAGGGATAATGCCGAGAACTTTGCTCCCGCCTAGGGATGCAGCTGTTGACACACACCCCATTAACCCAAGACTACCCCCTCCATAAATCAAATTAATACCCCTCGCAGCTAATGTCCTACCAAGATCAAGAGCCTGTCTCTTATACACATCTAGATGTGTATAAGAGACAGGCATATATTGCGGAATCACCGAATTGGTGTTTTCTCCATTTCTACAAGTGCTCTAATCTTGTGTAAGACACGTTAGATATTAATTATGCTTTTCAATTGTAAGACAGGTTATGGAATGAAATATAAAAATATGCAGAATGTATATATACACCCATAAAACTCTCAAATTTTGACACATGGGGACATACTTTCGGTGGGGGTTGCTCGATGCAGATTTATCGCCACAAGATTTGAAAAAATGAGATATGCTTTCGGCGAGGTTTGACAAAACCTACACACTTGTCTCCCACGTGAAGCATGGAAAATGGAGATACACGTTCGGCAGGGGTTGACAAAACCCCCACACTTGTCTCCCACGTGAAGCATGAAAAGTAGAGATATACTTTCGGTGGAGGTTGACAAAACCTCCACACTTGTCTCCCACGTGTGCTTATGTCATGGGGTACTCATATGGTTTGTCAAAAGAAAAACTTGAAATTAAAACAAACAAAATCAACAAACAACAACAATACAAAAACAACATTGATAATCAGATCAAACGAAACAAGAAAGAAATAAAATTCGACAACAACAACACACATTCAAATATAAAGTAGTTGTGATTGTGGCTCACATCTTCCTCTGGTTTTACGTCCAGTAACGGCTGAAACGCCTTCTATGAGTCGGGGATTTGCTTCCCATCCAGTTTTCTTATAAACTGGCAAACAGGGTCGTTTTTAGTCAGATTCCCTAGACTATAACACTGCAATTCATCACGAAATTGTGTCCATAGATTAAGCAATTCACGCTGAACAAGTCCACAAGAATGTGACTCGAGAGTTAACAAAACATTATCCAGCGACTCATTACTCAAACCATTCTTAATAAATGAAAGTTTATCTTCTCTATTCCTGGACGCAAAACCTAATGAACGACAAGTCTGGTTACAATTCCATCTAGCACATTTATAACATACTTGTAACCTTTTCGCTCTTCGCCTCTTGGCGTAGTAGCTTTTTCCTAGACCAGGCATGTATTCTGCGAGATTAATGTCCGGCTCACCGGACATCTCACCTTGGCTTCGATAAGCCATCGGATATCCGCAGGCAGATTTAAGAGCATCAGTACCCAAAGTCTAGTCGTCCGTACTTTATAAATTTTAAACACAGCATTTTGAGGAAGCGAAGGAAAATATTTACGAAGGTTCGACAAAAAGATATCGGCATCCATTGAAGAGGAGAAAAGAAGAGATATTACCGATAATGCGATCGGGTTTGTTTTCTCCAAGATATGCACGTTTCAAACCTTTGGCGAATGACTTCAACTTCCGTTTGGATGTTTCCACAAGCTGCTGCACAAATGAGCTCAAAGCACAGAGTAACCAAATTAAACAAAAGAAAGGAAAAGAAAAGAGCAAAAACGAAACTAAAGACACATAAAAGAGATAACAACACAATAGCAAACAAAAGTCAAAAAACAAGTAAAAAATATAAAAACAAATAAGACAGATGGCAAAGAGAGATAAAACCTGATCAATTTGATGGCCTACGAAAGGAACTCCTCGAGACACAAAAATCGATCATTATTACCTTATTTTATTTTTGTTTTCTTTTTTTTATTTATTTTTCAAAAACATTGGGTTGCCTCCCAATAAGCGCTTGGTTTAACGTCCTCACCCGACGTTGGTTCCATCATGGTAGGGTCCAATCTCCGCTGTGCTTCTCTAGTGGGCTTGGATCCTTTTTCCAACAAGATACGGTCCATGCATATGGCAGGGCCTTGGATGTCAACAATCGTCCACCCAATAGCTGTTTTTTGATCTCTAAGTACTCGGACGAGTTTCTCTTCTTGTAGTGGTGCAGGGCCCATTTCTATTTTAACTGGCAAAGGATCATTCTTATCCAAGAATCCATGCTTCAAATGATCTGGAAGAGGCTTAAGCTCCAAGGTAGGGGCTTTCATCATAGAAGGCAGAAGTTTCACATTAGATAAAGGAAAATGAATGCACGAAACATCCATACCTATTTGTGGTTATAGCTATGGTCTCATCTAAGCTTGCCACAGCTTCCTCCATTTCTTTGGACACTTGTATCAACCTTCTTGATTCCTTGTAATTTTCTGTCCCTATGTGCTCACTAAAAACCACTTCTAATCCATCCTTGTAAGTTAACTCAAAATGTTGTTGTGGCAAAGAACCAATAACATCAACTGCAAAAACAGAATGCAAGTCACTAGGATACCTCATTATCTCAAAAATATTGAAACGAATCACCTCGCCATCGAATTCCATGGTGAGAGTGCCATCATGAATATCAATCTTAGTTCGAGCAGTTTTCAAGAATGGTCTCCCCAAAAGAATTGGTGTTGGATTAGGAGATGTCTCATCCTCCATTTCAAAAACATAGAAGTCTGCTGGGAAAACCAATTGATTTACCTGCACAAGCACATATTCCACAACTCCCTTGGGATATGCATTAGAACGATCAGCAAGTTGAATGGTAATACCAGTTTCTGCAAGAGGTCCAAGATTTAAAGAAGCATAAATAGAATATGGCATGATTTTAATAGATGCTCCTAAATCTAACATAGCTCTTTCAAACTTGGTTCTACCAATGGTGCATGGAATGGTGAACGTACCTGGATCTTTGCATTTCGGAGGAATTTTTCTTTGCAATACAGCTGAAACATTTTCCCCCACACTTACTTTCTCATTCCCTTTTAACTTTCTTTTGCTGGTGCATAACTCCTTAAGACATTTTGTATAATGAGGTACTTGCTCAATAGCATCCAGAAGTGGTATATTTACCTCGATTTTGTGAGAAGTTTCCAGGATTTCTTGTTCTCGTTCCTCCTTCGATTTTGCAAATCTACTAGGAAAAAGTGGAGGAGAAACATAAGAAGGAATGGGAGTTATAGGATTTACCTGAGAAGTCAGTGTTTTGTTCATGGTGGAAGTGGTGTCATCTCCTTCATCAGTTTGTAATTTCTTTGTCAGGACATCTAATTGCCCTTCATTTTGCAAAGTTATCGCACAAGAATTCTCTCTTGGATTGATCACCGTTTGACAAGATAATTCTTCTAAGCCTTGGCCCTCGAATTTGCTCATGCTAGTGGCCAATTGTCCCATTTGATTTGCCAAGTTTTGGATACTTGCCCCAGTTTCCTGCTGGAATTGCATTGTGTTAGTGGCAAGTTCATTAACAATATCCTGGAGTGACATACCTGAGTTTTCTGAAGCTGGTTGTGGTGCTAGTTGTGGCATTGGTGGTGGTTGCATTTGAAATGGTTGCTGCACTCTAGGTTGATTAAAACCTTGTGGCCGGTTTGGTATGGCATTTGGGATAATTGGTTGATGATTCCAGTAATTAAAATTAGGGTGATCTCCCCATCCAACATTGTAAGTGTTAGAGAAGGGATCATAACATTGCCTTGTTTGTCCTAGAAATCCACCCATGGCATTGGCTTGTTCCATATCTCCTTGCAAAGTTGGATACATGTCGATTGGATGCTCCATGGTAGAATATACATCACATGTATAAGATTTCTGCATATGTCCTACAGCCATATTTTCCACAAGAGAAGTTGATGTTCAATGTTCGGAGTGCTTACCTCATTTACTCCCCATGGTAGTTGTGGCTCAAATCCGTCACTGAATTGATGGAAGTTTACTGCCATGTTGTCTAAACACAAACAATCAAAAAAGAAAAACAAACAAGAATATGAATCAACAATGAAAACAAAATAACAAATCGATTAGAAAATCAATCCCCGGCAACGGCGCCAAAACTTGATGCGTTCGAAACTAGCAAGTATACTAGTCGCACAAGTAATAAAGTGATAAGTAAGATATCGTTCCCACGAGGATTGATTCTAATTGAATTTGTTATTTCCAGCAACAATAAACTAAACAGGGGGGGTTTTGTTGAATGATTTACTAAATGAAATAAGAATGCAAGTAAAGAATAACAAAACAAAAAGTAAATTTGAATGAAAAGATCAATGAGAGAAATCTGGTTAAGGGATCCTTCTCTACCACAAGATATGGATTTGCGAATTAATCGTAGAATTGTCATCCAATTACAGCATTGAAGTTATCAACCGTAGATAACAACAAGCTCTGTTATCCCAATCTTTCCTTACTTTGTTGTTAAATAAAACAGGCTCTTTATTTAATCTCTATCCATTAAACAACCTAGAACAAGCTCTCTAAATTTAATTCAATGGATGCATTATGATAAGAAAGATAGGTTGATCTAAGCAATAAACACACAAGCTCGGATTATTTAACTTAGGTTATATTCTCCAATTGTAATCTCTGATCACAATTTTGCTACTAAGGATTAGAAATTCAAGACAATTACGGATCAAGATTTCTAGTCTAGCAATAGACAACAACCAGATTATATTCAGTTGGCCATTCAAATACAATCAGCAAGCAATCATAAGCATTAGATATGGGAAAATACAAGCAACTTCAATTAGAGAATTGGATAACAACTTCTTACACAATCAACTTACAAAAACCATATCAGGGGCTTTGAAATCACCCTCAACCAATTCAGATTCAGTTACACATGTTTAAGAACGTGGTAAATACAATACAACATGGAGACATTCCAGAAAATGAAAGGGAAGGGAAAAACTTAGCAAATTTGATGTAATTCTCTTTGGATTGTAGTTCTTCCTCTTTCCAAGCTTCCTTTCTCCTTCAAGAACTCCAAGAGATGAAAGAATTCCAGAGCTGCAGCCTCCTCCACGTTCTCCCCTCTTCCAGTTATGAAAATAAAACCCTAAAATGTGTTTAAATACTCTGCTACAGTGACTTGCTACAGTGCCCCGTATTATACGTGCTACAGTGCTTGTGGAATTATATTTCTATACATCTCACACTGTTTTGATTACAACTTTTGGTACACTGAATGGATTTATAAACCGTAAATTTCTCCAGAAAATAGACTTCGAGAGCTTTCCAACGGTATATAATATGTCATCGGGTTCATTGTATATCAATACAATTAAATCCGAGAAGATGGTTGACTAGCAGAGGTGAAAATGAAGGGTTTTACTCCATTTTTGTGCAAGTTGCTCCAAAACTCCTACAAACATCAAAACCACACAAAAACATAAAAATACCAAGGAATATAGCAAAGAAACATGGACGAATTGATATAAAAGTAATACATAAATAGACACCTATCACCGGTCCCGAAAAATTCTCTGGAATATTTTTTTCGGGGCGGGGTTTTCCAATAACTTGAGATTAAAACCCGGGTTACAAAAAAACAAAGCTAAAACAAGCAACCTATCAAAACGCTCGACAAAACTCGACGCGCTCAACACTATCATCCGATACTCGACACTATCATCCGATACTCGACACTTACATGTCGAGTCGTGTCGGATTCATAACCGACACTCGATATCAGTCTATTTTTTAAGACATCGAGTGTCGGATACATCATCCGACACTCGACACTAGCCACTCGACACTCGACACCTACATGTCGAGTCGTGTCGTGTCGGATTCACAACCGACACTCGATATCAGTCTATTTTCGAAGACATCGAGTGTCGGATGCACCGACACTCGACACTTACATGTCGAGTCGTGTCCAGCATTTTGGCAAGTTGCTTGTTTTAGGTTTGTTTTTTTGCCTTTTTGCATCATATTTAACTATAACGGCCTTGTATTTGTAAGTTGAAGTAAATGACAAGTGAATTATAGACAATAGAGGATGTCGTTTAAGGGGTTATATTTAAGAATACAAATTTGATGGATTAAATTGATATAATTTTTTAATTTAATTACGCACCCCGGGTTCAATCTCAGGTCCCCGGCCCCGGCACCTCCACCCCGACCAACCGAGGCAGAAAATTGAAAAAATTGAAAAAATAGACACAATTAGGGACCCTAGTTGAAATTTGGACACATCTTAAAAATTTTTCATGCCATAGACAGTTTCTTGAGAAAAAGACCCAATTACCCTTATATATTCAATTTTTTTCCAAAGCCTTATTTCCCTCTCTTCAGACCAAAATTACCGAAACCCATCGACACCGCTCGAAACGCAAACCAACACGAGCATCGGTTGAGGATAGAAGCATCAAGTAAGACGATTCAGAGAGAAGCACCCATCGACAAGGAGGGTCCCTAATTGTGATTTATTTGGTTATTATTCGTTAGATTTGATTTAGTTTTTAGGGAATTTGAATTAGGGATTTGAGTTTCCAACGGATTTCTGAACTTTATTAGGGATAAATCGAGTGTTATAATGTGATTTTTGTGGTTTGATGCATGTGAAAACCGACGAAACGAGTTGTGAATTCGGTGTTATATTGCGATGCAGAAGACACTCGACAACTACCTGTCGAGTCGTGTTGAGTTGTGTAATGTCGAGTGTCGATTGTTTGTCGAGTAGTGAAATATCGAGTGTCGAGTGTTTGTCGAGTGGTGGTGCAGTGACGAGTGGTGGTGTAGTGTCGAGTGTCAGATAATTGTCGAGTGGTGTAATGTCCAGTGGTACAGTGTCGAGTGTTGAGTGTTTGTCGAGTGGTGGTGTAGTATCGAGTGTCGGATATTTGTCTAGTGTCGAGTGGTGTTGTGATGACACTCGACACAACACAACGCGACACTCGACACTCGACAACACTCGACAATTATCCGACACTCGACTCTACACTACTCGACACTACACCACTCGAAATTTCATCACTCGACAAATACTCGACACTCGACACTACACCATCACTCGTCACTATACCACCACTCGACAAACACTCGACACTCGACATTTCACCACTCGACAGGACTCAACAGGTAGTTGTCGAGTGTCAAGTGTCTTCTTCGTCACAATATAACACTGGATTCACAACTCGTTTCGTCGGTTTTCACACGCATCAAACCACAAAAATCACATTATAACACTCGATTTATCCCTAAATAAGTTCACAAATCCGATGAAAACTCAAATACCCGATTCAAATTCCCTAAAAACTAAATCAAATCTAGCGAATAACAACCAAATAAATCACAATTAGAGACTCTCAGTGTCGATGGGTGCTTCTTTCTACGTCATCTTCCTTGATGCTTCTATCCTTAGGCGATGCTCGTGTTGGTTTGCGTTTCGAGCACTGTCGATGGGTTTCGGTAATTTTTGACTGAAGAGCGAAATAAGGGGAAATAAGGTTTTGGAAAAAAATTGAATACATAAGGGTAATTGAGTCTTTTTGTCAAGAAAGTGTCTATAGCATGAAAATTTTTCAAGATGTGTCTAAATTTCAATTAGGGTTCCTAATTATATCTATTTTTTCAATTTTTCCCAGAAAATTTCTACCCCGACCCCGGCCAATTACCCCTATTTTTCAGATAATTCCCCGACCCCGAATGACCCAATTTTTCAGGTTTCCAATCCCGACCGAGTTAGTTTGCCATCCCTTGGCCCCATCTAAGTATTCCATCCAATTTCAAATTAATAAAGAAGGGCAAAATGAAAATTTTAATGTAAACAATTATAAATCAGACATCACTCCAAAATTTCATATTAAAACTCAATTCCCCTCGAAGGACGTGGAATCTGGGTTTCTCTCTTATCGCGTTAAACGTGGGATAATTGATTCCCAACTCATAACGCCGCCAAAGGTACAAATCCAGTTCCAAAGCTTCAAAACTTTTTCTGTATAATACCCATTAAAGCAGAGTGGCAAGCAAAAATGAAATTCAAGAATGGAATTGTAACTAGAAAATCTCACAGACTTAAAACACGTTACTAGTTTACTACTTTGTGTCTATCTCTCTCTTTTCCACCCAAGGTCTCGTTTAGTTGAAGTGAGTGAAGCAGCGGTAAAACAAAAGTAAATCCTTTGCAACCAGTCAATTCCTCATTTAGAACACACAATCAATACGAACAGTTCTGCATTGACAACTGCTACTCTCTTCCCTTCCTCGTCATCATTTTTACACCACCTTCTCTAACCCAGGATGAAACTCTTTCTTCGAATAAATCTTTTCTGACCCAGCACACAACCTAGAATAGTCAGTGCTAGAACCCATCTATCTGCATCTATTCTTGTCCGCACTCTTTGTTGAAAAACTGTGTGCCCGCAGTATACCAGAACAAATTATCAAAAACAAGTTGTATTAATTATTTTGCAAACCCATCTGGCATTGGATCTGTAGCAAATCCTAATTTTTTTAAAATAATTTAATTGTTTTGCGTCCCAATGATTTGGTGTTTGATTCTGTGGTTGGGTTGTGCGGCTAGCGTTAGCTTTAGATATAGGGTAATGTTACAAGAGACAAGAGAAGATGATGGAAGGTTACAGAAAAGTAAGGGTAAAATAGTCTTTGCAAGTTTCTGTATGTATAAAAATGGATGGAATTTGTTACATGGGCCTAGATGACACAAAAAAAAAACTAAAATGGCTGCAGTGATATAAACACTATAGTTGCTTTCCACTTACATTGAGGCGAACCTTACGGATAGTTTTTGATATAATCCCATTTAAGAATAATTTATGAATGTGATTAAAAATAAACTATTTTACGTCTTTGTATTAAGAAAAACTTTCATATTTAATCTTTCTTTCTTTCAAGTGTTTAAGTGTGAAAGATATTATTATGTTAATTGAAGCTAACTGAAGTCTTTTTGGCAATTTATTCTCAAAATCCGAAAATTTTCTTAGAACCTATGAGATGATCAACGACATTAAAGGTTTGCAAAATGTTCAAAATTTTATATCAGAAAACTCTTTTATTTAGCAAAGTTTAAGGGGTTTTATCTCAAATTTTCACGATTTTAAGAAACGACATGGGCTTAATTTTTTTTTTTTGACGAAAAAAATATATATTAGAAGCCTCGTTCAAATGCTCTGTCAAATCTAAACAATTCCATGAAAACTATGGATTTGGTTGTTTTTAAGGATGATTTGAGTGGTAGTGATGGCAGTTTGTAAAGGTTGGATAGGTGTGATAGTTGGTATAGATGTTCAAAAAGAACTCCCAATTGAGAAAGATAAGCGGCAAGAGGTCTGAGCTCCCAATCAGACTATAAACATTTGAGTTGGTATCAAATTGTCTCTAAACAAATGCATGAAATTGCTTAAAAATAACTTGTTCATACTTTCAGACTTAGATTTCAGACAAAAAATCCAAATGTATTTACTATAGTCATCCACAAACAACAAGTAATAGTTGAAAACTTCAATAGACTTTACTAGATACGGACCCTAAACATTAGTTTATACAAGTTGCAGAGGCGTAGTAGACTTAGGTAGTGTTTGTTTCTATCACTTAACACTTTTTAGATCTAAACACTTTTTAGGACTTAATTTTTACTACTTAGTAGCATGTTTGTTTACTCTTTTATAGACCTCTTAAAAAAAGTGGTGAAAAAATATCTTATTTTTAATGTAACTTTTTTACCCTTGTAATAGGAAATGTAAAATATTTATCTCAATAATTGTTTTAATCCTTTAAAAATTAAATAATTAATAAAATAAAACTAAAATTATTAATAATCATACATTTTATCTTTATTAATTATATTTTTAAATTATTAAATTTATTTTTAATTTATATTTATTTTATTTAAATTTATTTTTTTCCAATTATTAACCAACGTTTATTTAAATTAGTTAATATAACTAAAATATATTAATAAAAATAACAAAAAAATGTAATTTATATGTAACCTATACAGGAACATAATTAATACTTAATATAATTTATTGATATAAATAAAATAGATGTAAATAATAAATTTTAAATAAATAAAAAATATTATCCTCAAATAATAACCATTAACAAAATGTCATATAAAATAACAACGTCAATATCAAAAAGATTGATGGCTATTGTTTTATCGAATCAATAGATTTTATGAATGTAAAAAAAAAAATTCTTTATAGAGTAGAAGAATATTATTGAAGAACTTTTTTGCAAATTAATTTTGAAAATAACCTTAAAAATAAAGGTATAGCGTGTCTGTGTCAAGGCGGGGGGGGGGGAGGGTGGTGGGGGGCTGGCGCGCCTGCAAGCTGAAAATGGAGAGAAGGGGGACCGCAGGCTGGCAGAGGAGAGTGAGGGAGATGTAACTTTGATGCTAGAGGGATATTAAAGTCATTTTATACATTTCAGATGTTTTAAGAAAAAAAAGTGATATTTTATCACTTTTTTTATTCAGACAATAAGGTCTGAAAATAAGTAATTAGACATTAAAACAAACAAAAATAATTTTTCAAATCACTTAATTCTATTTAGATTCAGATTTAAGTGGTTAAAACAAATAAGCCCTTAGTCTAAGTACTAAGATAATGGTTTGACACTCTTTTTCACACTTTCAGGAATCACAAAAACTAACATGAAGCTTTATTACAGGAAAGCAACTAAGTAACAACCTAAATTTTTTGTAGAACTTGATGGTATAGATGTCTGAATCCTCTATTGAGAACTTGTAACTGGTAGTTGATAGTCCATTTATAAGAAAGCCTTGCAGTAGTGGCCTCTTCGTAACCTTGTCCTCAACAATGCAACCAAGTGAGTTAAACTCAACAATGACATTATTATCTCAAATGAAAAATTAAACACTAATTAGCAAGTTCTTAGTAATAACAAGGACATGAAGTGTTTTATGGAGCTAAAACATTGTGAGGTATTTGTTGAAGTTATAATACTAGAACCAATATGAGACATAGAAAGAGTTGTATCATTACCAACTTGTACAGATTCTAAACCATTGTATTTAGTTAATTAAGAGCTTATTGAGATCTGCTAGCACTAATGTGATCTATTGCTACCGTGTTAAGATACCAAGAACTATCTTGAATAATAGATGGTGAAGCTACAAACACTTTAGGAGATTGAACTTGAGTTTGTGACACAGAGTTAGCCTAATGTCTTTGATAACTGATGTCAAGCCTGCAATAACGTTTGATAGCAGTATGCCCTGCCTTGCCACGCAATTAACATACTAGTTTGTTGTTGCCACCATTAGAAACATTATTATTAGAGGCTCCTCTACCTTGAAATTTTTCTGCCCCTTCCTCGTTGATTGAAATTTGAACCTTGCCCAAATCCATTGAAAGGTTATCCTTTGGAAGACCAAAAACCTTGATTGATCCCTTGATTGTATCTATTAGACTGATATGAATCGGATGGAAATGACCTTTTAGCCATGTTAACATTGTGATTAACACTAAGTGATTGAGTAGTCTTATGTTGTGCTAGTCTAATGTCATAACTTTGAAGTTGATATTATATATGCTTCTTCTGAAGATATTTCTAGCTCGAAAGGTAAGATTAACAATGATAACATCAAACTCTAGTCCAAGGCCATCCAATATATAGATAGACGATCTAGATTTGAAATAGATGTTCTATTATAGCAACAACTATATTGGCTATTTCCTTTATCTTAAGAATATAATTAGAAATTGTCAAAGAACCTTTATTAGGGTTCTATAATTGATTCTTTAGATTCATTGATCTAGCCTAAGACTCTGTGTAATACACTGATAGGGAACCCAAATCAAGATAACAAAACAAACAAACTCATACAAACACACACTTAACAATTACTCAATAAACGCTTACTCAAACTCCCACTTAACACTCAACCAATAATTTATCTCTAAATGATTCTTCAATTTATTAAAATAATCAATGTCTAAATGATGTTTGACAAAATAATAATGAGACCCTATATTTATACTAAGCTAACCCTATTAGAATTTGAGTCAAATTATGAAAAGTCAAAATCCCTATTTGAGTCAAAATCCTTAAATTACTAATAATTTAGGTTTGAGTTAAATTAGAAAAAGTCAAAATCTTTAATTGATGATTTCCCAAATCAAAGAAACCCTAATCGGTCAAATAACTAAAAAGACAATAATAACTTTAAGAATAAAATAGACCATGCTACATTAGCTCTCCCCCGCTTGAAAAACTCAAATCCTCGCAAGTTGGTCAAGTTGGATGTTGACAAAACATGATAAAGCATCAAGTTTTATCTTGCACAAACATAGAAAAGTCATCAATCCAAGTCTTCACTTCACAATAGTTCAAAAGAATAAATACTAGTGTTGAAAACTAGGCAAGGTTGTGTTGATAGACGTCAATGTTAGCAAAAAAGCAATGAACATCTTAGGAGACTTCAAAATAGACATAAGCATTCCTTTGTTTGAGCATTTATCCAAACATGATCCACACCTATGAAATCAACATCAATTGTTGCTTTAGAAAGAATTTATTCATGAGATGGTTCAACTTCAATATTTGGTTTGGAGACTTCTTCTTGAGATTGATGAATGATTTCAATTGGCTTCTCATCAACCATAGGCACAACTTCATCAACATTTTCTTCAATATTGACATCATCAACATGTGTAGAGTCAGTTTCACCCATAAACTCAACCTCAATAGTACTTTCTTCAATCTTGACTTCAAAATCTTTGACCAGTAATACAACCTCATGATTAATGTTACTAGGAACATTATCCTTATGCACACTTGGAACCTCAACAAGTGCATTTTGGATAGGTTGTACTTGCTCACAAGGTTGTTGGATATTAGCGGGAAGAATCTTGCAACTCTCAGATGTTGGGTGATAAGGTGTGTAAGATGCCAATTTACTCTTAAATTCATCACATATTCTAATTGTTCGATCTAGGCTACTTTTCCAATCACAAAATTCATTAGTTTGAGATCAATAACTTACCACTCTTTGATGTTCATAGGTTTGAGGCTTTCTTCTTCTAGGCACATATCTAGGCTCAAGATATGAAGGTAGAAAAGTATTCATTTCTAAGCATTTCATCTATTGCCATGTTGGAAGTTCTCCCGTGAGTCCTGCATATTTACACTTAACCATCCACCAATCAAAAGCAAAATCTCTAAGTTAGGTTGCACGACAATCAACCATCATATCTTTTGGAAGATGCATATCATGAAAATATTACACCAAGCTTTCAAACCATTGAAGAATCCGATCTCTACCTTAAGAATGAAAATAAGGAAGAATAATTATTCCATAAGGTCAATGGATCCCATAAAAATATAAGCGTTTGTTGAAAGCAATCTCATGTTTCTCACTTTCATTTTTACTTTGGTAAGCCTAACAAGCCATTGGGACTAAATTGAAAAAATCAAAATATATGAAGGACTGGATAGAACGGAATAAACCGTAAATTCTAAGACATTAAGGGACTACATGATCTTTCCAAAAATTCAAGGGGCAAATTGATATTATTTAAGGCAGCCTAAAAATCTGAATTTTCGGCCAATTTTTGGCAAAAAATTGGTGAACAAAGGGTAGGGGTTTGCAGACTGGTTGGTGGGGAATTGATTGGGAGGGGTGATGTCGTCTTACTTTCCGTATATGTGCATGGTGGTTGATGGTGGTGTTTAATTATGGTGGTTGCTGAATCTGAATTTTATAGATTTGAAGGTTTTTCGGTGGGATTTCGGGGTTGGTGATGAAGGAAAGTACATTGAAGGATAGTCGATCTATGGTTTGGTGGGATCGGTGATGGGTGACGTGCCGGTGGCCGGTAGTGAATAGTATTTTATTAGTGAACGGTGATAGATGTAGTGTTTTGTATGTAAGATTTTGTGTGTTTTTGGGTGTATGGAATTTTTGGATGGTTTCAGGGTTTTGCATAAGCGATTTGTTGAAGATTAAAGTTGAAATGAACAAGGCTATAAGACCAATTTGACGGGAACCCAAATCAAGATAACAAAACAATAAAGCTCACACAAGCACACACTTAACAATCACTCAATAAACACTCACTCAATCTCTTACTCAACACTCAACCAACAATCTATCTCAAATAATTCTTCATTTAATTAAAATAATGAATGTCTAAATAATCAATTTATACTAATATAACCCTATTAAAATTTGAGTCAAATTAGAAAAGATCAAAATATCTATTTGAATCAAAATTTCTAAACTAATTATTTGAGTTCAAGTTAAATTAGGAAAATCAAAATCCCTAATTGACGATTTCCCAAATCAAAGAAACATTAATTAATTAAATAACTAAAAAGACAATAATAACCCTAAAAATAAAATAGACCATGCTACATTAACAACTTTTCTAGCATATTCCAAACTTCTTACAACGAACAACATATCTAAACATTGACTTAGAAATTGAAGGTAATAGCCAACTTAAAATGAATTGATTAGTTCTTTGCCACATAAGAAAGTTAAGATTCACCTTATTTGAAACTTCAGTTGAATCTTAAATAGATCTGACTGTTAGCAGTGGTAAAGGACACACCCTATCTCCATTGATGAATCCTTTTCAACTGGAAGCTTTTAGTGTTAGAAAAGTTTATTGGTGCCTAAAACCATAGTTGTCTTGGTTAAGCTTGATAGATATGGAAGGAAGGACAGTTGGATGTGTTGAAGGAAGTGCAAGATTAGATAGAGATGTAGTAGAATTATTGATAGGATTAGTAACAACAGGATCAGAAAACATTGTGTTTCGATCATTTCTTGATATAGTAAAGTTTCCGATAAAAGTGAAATTTCCAAGAAAATTATTTGTAAGATCTCCCATTCTTAGATCGACTACGATGATACCAAGATAACAAAAGAAAACTTCTGGATTTTATTGATTGAAGAAAATTGATTACACTTGAGCGTATATATAGCGACAACAACTCATGTAACTAACTCTAGTTGGCACACTTAGATTCTAACAGATTAACCAACTATAACATAATAGTGAAATCTCCAAACTAACCTTGATGCAAATATTACTAAACTATCCTAGCTTACAATATTACTAATTGATAGCAACAGTGCTGCAATGGAGTTGGTGGTGCGATGATGTTTCTAGTTTGTTGATGCTGCTATTGGCTTGTGGTTGGATTTTATGATTTGTACGGGTGGTTCGAGTGGGTATGTTGTATGTTTTTGGCGCTTGGGTGCATGTTACAGTAAGCTAGCTGCAGTGGTTTTGGTGCACCAGTAGGGTTGCAATAATGCGGTCCCTACGGTATGGGTTGTTGCAATGGTGGAATTGGGGCTATGGTTGGTGGTTGCCAGTTTGTTGCTGAGAATGTGGGAGGCATACAAATTATTTCATTATTAATACAAGTTTTAATTATATTTGCCCCTTGAGGTATCGGTTAAAAAAAGATCATCCTGACGCTTAAAAAATTGTAAATTGCCCCATCAATTAGAATTCTAGTCGACAACTTTAACAGAAAGTCATTCGGTTTAATTGGATAAAGGTTAAAATTGTAATTTAGGTAGATTTTTATAAAATTAAAAAATAAATTGAATTAAACATGAAAAATTCCCCAAATCTCTTTCTTCCCCATCGTCAGCAACCATATCCACGACGATCCCTTGACAACATCCCCGCAGCCCAACACCCATAGCACATTGGAAGCGCACCCACTTCACATCGGAATTGCACGCGCCACCTACCAGATAATCCATCCCAACATAGTATCATCTCCACCAGCCCAACCCAACAACCTCAACATCAAACCCCAAAAAATACCCACAAAACACGGCCAACCACCAAAGTCAGTCACGAACACCAATTCCTTCCACAAAATAATCGCCACAATCCAACATCACCGCCACAACCCAAAATCATAGCCAGAAACGAGCCGCCAATTCCAGTCACCACAAGCCACAACCACAACGCAATACAATAAATAAAACAAGAAAGCAAACCATACCCATAAACACAGATCAATTGATGTTGGTTGCTTTGCTTCTGCCTTTGATTTTAGTGATTTAGAGGACTGGGATTCGATTGAATTGGGGTTTAACAGAGATAAATGTAAAGGAGAAAGAGAGGAAGGAGAAATTTGCGGAGGAGTTGGCTATGGAAAAAGGATTAGTAGTGGGAGGTGGCGGTGATGGTGATGGTGATGGTGAGGCGGTGTTGATGCAGAAAGAGGTGTTGGTGGAGAGTCCTAGTGAAGACCCCGAGAGAGAAGAAAGCAAGGAGCCAAGCTTATGGCTACTCCAATTAGTGGGAACAAGCAGCGATGGAGTCGGACTGGTAGCTCAGCGATATTGAACCTGGACTGGTAGCTCTGGGGCGAGAAGACGGCGACGGAATCATGGGAGAAGAGAAAGAAATGAGAGAATGAGATGAAAAAGAATTTTATGGATAAGATTTTTTTTTTATATATTTATGTTAAATAAATTTTATTTTATGATAAGGGAATTGAAGTCATTCTACAACTTAAAATTTAGTTCAGTTTCATATGATTACCATTTTACCCCTTTACGGCTAAAGTTGCCGGCAGAATTTCAATTGACGGCGCAATTTGCAATTTTTGAAACGTTAGGGATTATTGTTATTTTAAACCCATACGGAAATTGCCATTAACCTTAATATAATCCACAATGGTTAAAATCAAATGAACATTCATTTTCTTTCTATCGAACAAGAACAACAGCATATTTCTAGCCACTCGTAATGATCAAGACACAAATTATTAAGTTCAGATTTTCCTAATAAAAAAGGTGGGATCCCTGATTATTTAGGACTTAATCAAATAATAGGTACTTATTATTGTAATCTCATCCATCATGCAATTCTCGATATGAATTATGATTTATTAGCAAAAAGGCCAAGAAATCAATTTATCATTCCATTTCAATTGAGTCAAGAAAAAGAGAAAGAACTAGTACCTCCTTCATATATCTGGATCGAAATATTGATAAAAGGTACTTTTCATAGAAATAACACCTTTACCTATTTTGATGATCAAAGAGTTCAAGAAATACAAAATCTTTAATTTAACTTTAAATTAATTTTGTAGAAATTTAACTAGACTATGATTTTACCCCTTATTCAATTACATTTAAGGTCGACAACATTTGGTAGGGACTACATTGAGATTTCCTACACTAGTAGGACTACATTGATATTTCTTAAACCACAAGGACGAACGTTCGGGAAACCTCAGGACTAGAGATGGCAATTTGCCCCGCGGGTTCGGGGCCCCGGTGTGCCCCGCCGGGTCTGGGGCGGGGCAAGACCCGTCAAAACAGTATTTTGGGGCGGGTCCGGGGCAAACAAATTTTGCCCCGGCCGGGGCGGGTCCGGGTCCGGGGCAAGGCTCTTGGACCCGTTGACCCGCCCCGCCCCGCAAGATATAGGGGTGCATTTGTAATATTTTAAACTATTAGGACTGTCAAATAATTTTTTAGGTTATATTTGTTAAATTTTTCATATATATGAATTCTTAATATTTTTACAAATAATAAGAATACTTTAATAAAAGTTATATTTTACTTAATAATTAACATCTTTAACATCAATTTGATCATGTTATAATGACAAATAAAATATTTTGTATTTTATGGTAATTAAATTTGTATAATATATACAATCTTTATATATATTATTAAGTACTAATTGAATTATTACAATATTAGCAATATTATTTTCAAAATGTATACCTTTCATATAATCAATATATTATTTTTTAAATATGTAAATAGAAAATGATGAAAACAATTTTATAACCTTAAATATATCATTTATCGTAATTTAAATTAATTACTTAGATTATTAATGTTTCATAAATATATATAATGTTAATTAATTGGCATATGTCAATCATATTTTACTATTATTAGATTGAAATTAAATCAACATGCTATTAAAAAATTATTTAATTGTATTATCAATTATTTGAAAAATTGTCAATTAATTAATTTACAAGCAATAATACACATTTTATATTATTTCTAATAGTGTATGTAATATTATTACTAATAAAATCAAATGGTAATTAATGATTATTAAATATTTGTATTTTATAGTAACTAAATTTGGATAATATATACAATCTTGATATAGATTACTAAGTAATAATTAAATTATTACAATATTAACAATATTATTTTTAAAATGTATACTTTTAATATAATCAATATATTATTTTCTATATATGTAAATAAAAATATAATAAAAATAATCTTAGAACCTTTAATATATGATTTATCGTAATTTAAATTAATTAAGTAAATTATTAATATTTTATAAATATATATAATGCTAATTAATTGGTATATATCAATCATATTATTACCATTACTATATTAAAATTAAATCAACAAGCTATTGAAAAATTATTTAATTGTATTATCAACTATTTAAAAAATTATTAATTAACTAGTTTACAATTAATAATACACTTTTAATATTATTTCTAATAGAGTATGTAACATTATTACTAATAAAAAAATCAAATGGTAATTAAATATTTATATTTTATAATAATTAAATTTGTGTAATATATACAATATTACAATCTTGATACAGATTACTAAATACTAATTAAATTATTACAATATTATCAAGATTATTTTGAAAATGTATACTTTTAATATAACCAATATATTATTTTCTAAATATATAAACAAAAAATGATAAAAATAGTCTTATAACCTTAAATATATGATTTATCGTAATTGAAATTAATTAATTAAATTATTAATGTTTTATAAATATTTATAATATTAACTAATTGACATATGAATATGCCAATCATATTATTACTATTATTATATTGAAATTAAATCAACATGTTATTTAATTATATTACCAACTATTTGAAAATTTGTCAATTAATTAGTTTATAATCAATAATATACTTTTAACATCATTTCTAATAGAATATGTAACATTATTACTAATAAAATTAAATAATAATATACAAACATTTTGATTTTAGTTTGAAGATATATTATTTTTATGATTGTTAAAAAATGATCATAATTATAAATAATATGATGAAAAATTGAGAATGAAGTTATTTGTAAATATGTAAATATTATATGGGGATGAGATTGCAAAAAGTATAAATTTTATAGGGATATAATTGTAAAAATATAAATGTTTAAGGGCGGGGCGGGGCGGGGCAGGTCTGGGTCTCCTCAAATTTTTTTTGCCCCGGGGCAATGGGGCGGGGCGGGGTAAAAATTAGTTGAACGGGGCGGGGATGGGTACCGGCCGCCCCGGACCCGCCCCGCCCCATTGCCATCCCTACTCAGGACTCAAATTGTCATTGTCTTTATAGAAAAATAAAAACAAAAATATTGTAATAATACATCTTTAAAAAGTTAATTTGATTTTTTTTTCTTTTCAAAAGAATATTTTGTCATACTTTTACGATTTTTATTCAAAGTAATATAAAACAATACTCTCGAACACACTTTAATCTCGGGATTATATATTGAACTCTAACTATATCAAATTAAAGAGAAAGTTTAGAATATATAATATTGGGTGAACTCCTAGAAGGTCTCATAATTTTACAAGACCTCAAAATTTTATTAGTAGTATTTATTTTAAAGTTTTGTATGGCAAATTTCGATATATTTATCATAAAGTTTAACTAATATATAAAGTCAAATGGTTACCTTAAATATCTTTAACAAAAAAGGGATGCCATTGAAAATTAAATATAATTAAACCATTTAATTTCCATATGTTATTTCTAGTATAGATTCATAAGATTAATTTCTTCCCAAATTCTAATGATATCTCTTGTAGCATAATTAATGTGTGATATTTTATAATCAATTATTATTATATTAAAAGCTTTGTACTTTATTGTATCACAAACTTATTTTTTATGTTTAAAGTATATTAAATAAAACAAGATAATGTAGATCATTTAACTACATATTCAATTCCAAGCTGTATCACTCTATGCTTCTTCCATTATAATTTTAAATTGTTGTCGAAATTATTATATCTATTTTTTATTTATTCCATATTTGTGTGTAGTTATTTAATTTTTACTTTTCGGCATCTCTACTAGAAAATTTGAATCTATATATAAAAAATTTAAGAATAGAAGAATACTAGAGGAATTATTTGAATCCTAATATAAGAATCTCTTGGTAATTTTGTGAAAAAAAATAGTATAATGATGAAAATAGTAAAGAAAAACTAATACTAAAAAACCATGGATAATCATATTATTGAAAAAGTAATGGTGAACAAAATAATAATTTAACGTATAATGCCATTCTCTGAAACGTTAAATATCAAAATCTTTTGGAAAAAAAAATGAAACATGTCGCTAAACATGAAAAAAGCTCATTTTATTAGTTTAATGTCAGGCTTCAAATTCTCTTAAGCTGGCAACTGTCATTAATATAATAACCGATAAGATTATATTATCCATATAGGTTTTTGTGAGATTTGAAAGTATGGTTAGTTATACGTAATATAACAGTAAACTGTAATATAAAATGACACAGGAGGAGTTTCATGATTTGGTTATAAAAACCTACATCCACGAACAGCTTAGAGCTGCGATTCACTAAGTTCTGATTTTGTATAAGCTTTATGTGCGTTTATAGTGCTAACTCACTATCACTTACTGACATAATTCGTTAAGATCTTAAACTCTCGTGATGCTGCTTACTCTTTGTTGCTGACAACTTAACAATACACTGTTAAGTGACATATAACCACGATGTCTGACGCTGAATTGCATAAACACTCAACTCGTAAGTTCTCTCGATTGAATACTAACTCAAACAGATAGACATAAACAAAATTCATGCACGATCACTATCTCTCATACATGAATAAAATCCTCACAAAACATAATAAAAAAAGCATTCCAATTTTGCGTTTGAAGCTCTCCTCAATAATCTTGAAATGCCTTAACATACACACTTATATATAAGTTATGTGAAATAACATTATATATATGTGTGCATGTATGTATATAGAGTGTGAAATCCGGTTGCCCTTTTTCACCAATATCCTGTAGAATCTCAATCAAACTTAATTGGTAAGAATATGATAAAGATCAATAACATAGGAAGTGATATAGATAATCTTCTAAACAAAATAGGACATAAATAAATATACTCCTAATTCAACTAGAATACTATAATAATGTCCTAATTTAAGAGATATTCAATATAAACAAATACTTCCTAAAATAAACTTCTAAAAATAGTAAAATAAGAATTAATATTATACAATGTTTTAATTGCAAGTTGTCCAAAACAAACATGTGCATGGCGCATGCCAAAGCGTCACATGTTTGACACTAACAATCTCCCACTTTTTAATGAAAACATCAAACTGTTTCTGAACAATGATCAACATATAAAGATAAGTCGAATGCAATTGAAAACAATCATACCACACACAACTGACAAGACCAAACCAAAAGAAATAACAATTTTTCAGTTATAAACCACTTAAAAGAATAAGTCACAACAGTAAATGACGAAATGCGAACAACCTACAAGAAAACAAAAATCAAATTTAATGGAATTAACCTATCAAATACCTTGCAAGTAAAATGATATGCAGGAACATAAAACAAAACACAAACCACAAAATAGTTTAGGTCCTACAAATAAAAATCACATATCAAAGCAAGAGAGAGCAGGTAAGTAAAATGCAAAAATAAGCAAAAGCAATAACAGTTTTTCAGTTATAAACCACATAATAGAATAAGTCATAACAGAAAATGACGAAATGCGAACAACTTGCAAGAAAACAAAAGTCAAAGCTAATGGAATTAACCTATGAAATACCTTGCAAGTAAAAATGATTTGCAAGAACATAAAACAAAACACAAACCACAAAGCAGTTTAGGTCCTATAAATAAAAATCACAAATTAAAGCAAGAGAGAGCAAATAAGTAAAATGGAATCAGACTAACTTCTCCTCCTTATGAGGTGCATCAGTTCAAATCAAAATAACAAAAACATAAAAGTCATCAAAAACCTCTCCCTCTTGGTTGCAACACAAGTACCAAAAATAAATAAAGGGCAAAAGAAACATAAACTGGTTTCAGTGCAATCAGGCAGAGTTCCTTCGAGGGGATGAAGAGGGAATGGTGGGTGACCATTTGCCTTTGCTAGCTTTCGTTTTGAAACGTTTGGCTATAGTGGAGGGAGAAGGTGGAGCAAGCTTCTCAAGAGCTGCTGAAGTAGCTTGCTGTTCTGATGTATCAGAAGAGGATGTAGTGACAATGGCCACTAGCTGTCTAATCTCCCTTTCCCTTCTTTCTACACTCGTTTCTGTGGGCTGGGACTCTTTAATAGATTGGTGCAATCCCATGAGAGATTCAGGCACAAGCTTTGTTGGATACTCCTCTACTGTTGCTGTCTCTAGCTCAAATGCTGCTGCTTCCACTGGTTTAAGAGCTAAGTTAGTTGCATGCTCTTCTCCATGTGGTGATGTAGCTTTTTCCTCTTGAACATGATCTTCTGAGTCTTCCTAAAGCTTGGGGACAGGTGTCTGCTTAACAGACTTCTTCTTCACGATCTTGATCTTTTTCCTTCTCTTTAGCTCAGTTCCTTTGACTTTCTTTTTCAATTTCTTCTTCTTCTTCTTCTTCTTCTTCTGCTTCCTTGTTGTCTTGTCTATCTTAATAGCAATTTGTTTAATTTGTTCTTCTATTGTTCTATGATCCTTTGGAGGTTCCTCCATGATATCCTTAGGTTGCTCAAAATGTTGTTCTTATGCAGCTTCTTTTCCTTCAAGTTTCCTCTCTAAAACAGATTGCTTAGCCTTGATTTCCTTGATATCCTGCACAATATTCACTAAAGTAGCATTGATCAAAGCTAACTGGTCCTCCATATTACTCATGGGATTATTTCTAACCCTTTTTTACCTCAATTCAGGAGCATGCAAATCTGACTTATCATGCAAGCTGGTTAAGAATCCTTTAGTGATAGGCTTTCATAAAATTTTAGAAGTTTCCTTTGGACTTATAGGAACACCATTTTGCACCAAAATTCCTCGAATCAAAATAGGAAACACATGCAAATAATAGTCTGATTTGTATGGTGCAATCTGAACAATCATCCTATATATCCATAAGCCTAAATTAATCCGTCTATTTGTGCCCAAACAGAACATGAATTTCACCGTATCTTCTTTGACTTGATTTTGATTGGAGGAGGGTAACCAATCAAATTGAGCTATCTTATGCAGAATCCTATATTGCTTAATGAGATATTGTTGACCAATTCCATCTCTAGGGTTCCATACCAAATCATCATGACCTGTTAACTCTTTAAGTACAGTCTCCATATCAAAATTGTCATCAACAGAATGCAAGCTCCTAATAGGAATATCAAAAAAATGTATTAATCACATTTGGAAAGAATTTCACCAATCTACCTCTACAATATACCTTGTGATAATAAAAGCTTTTTGGATCATCAATGGACTTAGGTATATTAGCATAAAACTCTTGAATTAGAGACTTGATAGGAGGCAGAAAATTGTTTACCGTTCTGGTCCAATAAATGGACTCCAGGAGCTCTCCCAAACCATATCTGTTGAAGTCAGAGACCTTTACTAGTTGTTCTATCTATAGCTTCCTCTTTGAAGTATATTTCAAGAAATTGTTCTTCACTTCCACTGTGAAAAGCTTGTTAAACTTGGGCTTGATTTTGTTTTTCATCCGCCCAATAGGAACAAATTCATCATCACTCATTGTAGGATCAATTGGGATCTCTGCATGTCGCTAATGTGACTCCTATGACTACAAATTGTCATGAATAGTGTGATCAAAACTGCTTGACGAGGGTGTGTCTTTGATCAATTTTTCAAATTCAGTTGCAGAAGCCATTGATGAGGTTTAAGCTTTGCAAGGGTTTCTGAAATAGAGAGTTATACGAGACAAGAGAGAGAGTAGAAGACTGAATGCTAGCCGACTTTGGCAAGAACAAAATAACCCTAACTGAGTTTGTGATATACTTGAAAAGAAATTGCGTTTTAATCCAATTCAGTTTCTAATAAAATTTCAAATGTAAATTGTTTTTCCAAAATAAACTCATTAATATCATTAATGAGATAAATTCAAAAATTTGATTTTGATTAAAATAAGGAATTTTATTAGAGTAAGGATTCCCGTCACTGAAGTGTTCTCCCCCTCAATCCAATAAAGCTAACATGGCATTTTGACACATGGACACACAAGAAAGCCAAATTTCAGTTAGGCTTAGACACCACCATATGATATGAAGACCATAACAAAAACAATTACGATTAACATAACAGTAATATCTGAACATCATATGAATTATTCTAAGGAAGCATATTTTAGAGATATTTATCATTTACATAAGAAAGTTGTGTAATATTTTTTTTCATTCAATTTGCAATGTCAACATTGTGACACATTTAACAGAAATTAATCTTATTAAATTTTTAATTAAATATAATAGTTTTCACACAATATAGAGGTAACCTTTTTCATTTAAGTGGTGACCTCAACATATTTCTTAGATACCCTGAGTCACTCTCAACGATAGCTTTCTCACATCATATATTGGCAGCTTTCTCTATATTTTTCATTTTTTAATCAATATCTTAATAAAAACACAACAATAATTACAGCTCACACATGCTTGATTAGAAGAAAACTTATAATATTACAGATATAATTAACATAACAGAAAGCAACGCTTATTTAGAAAACTGACAGACGCCTAAGGTCTTTCTTAGATTCTCAAATCTGGTTGCATCCAATGCCTTAGTGAACAAGTCAGCCAATTATTTTTCAGTGGAGATGTGTTCAATGTGTATCACCTTTGACTCTACAAGCTCCCCTATAAAATGATATCTTATGTCAATGTGTTTTGTCCTAGAATGCTAAACTAGATTTTTGGAAATGTTTATGGCACTAGTATTATCACAAAACACAGTTATGGGTTTTTGTTCAATACCATAGTCACTTAGCATTTGCTTCATCCAAAGTAATTGTGTACAACAACTTCCTACTACAATATATTCTACTTCTACCATAGACAAAGAGATGGAATTTTGCTTTTTGCTATGCCAAGAAACTAAATTAGTACCAAGATAAAACATCCACCTGATTTGCTCTTCCTGTCATACGCATTCCCTGCCCAATCGGCATCACTGAACCCTTCAAGACAAGCATTTATATCTTTAGAAAACCATATCTTATAGTCATAGGTTCTATGCACATATCTGATGATTCATTTAACTACTGTCAGGTGTGATTCCTTGGGATTTGCTTGAAATCTTGCACATAATCCAACACTAAAACATAAATCTGGTCAGCTTGCAGTGAGGTACAATAAGCTGCCAATGATTTTTCTGTACAGACTTGCATCAATCTCCTTTCCTGGATCATCTTTGGAAAGTTTTAAGTTAGTACAGATCATAGTTCTCATAGGCTTTGCTTTTTCAAGTTTAAATTTCTTTACAAGATTCTCAGCATATTTTGATTGAGATATGAAAATCCCATTATCCATTTGCTTGACCTACAATCCAAGAAAGAAATTTAATTCTCCTACCATGCTCATCTTGAACTCTTCCTGCATCAACTTAACAAACTCATCAGTCTTGTTTTTGTTAGTTGAGCCAAACACAATATCATCCACATATACTTGAGCAATAATAAAATAACTAGATGAATGTTTAATAAACAATATCTTATCATTACTACCCCTAGTATATCCTCTCTTAATCAAAAAGTTTGTCAACCTTTCATACCAAGCTCTAGGAGCTTGTTTCAAGCCATATAAATCTTTATGCAATTTGTATCCATGATCAAATTGTTTAGGACCTTCAAATCCTTTAGGCCATTCAACAAAAGCCTCTTCATTAAGATATCCATTCACGAAGGCTGTCTTAGCATCCATTTGATACAATTTAAAATCAAGCAAGCAAGCAATAGCAAGTATCAATCTGATAGATTCAAGTCTAGCTACTGGTGCAAAGGTTTCATCAAAGTCAATGCTTTCTACTTGTGTGCAACTTTGTGCCACTAACCTAGCTTTATTTCTAACTACTTGTCCATTCTCATCAGTTTTATTCTTAAATATCCACTTAGTTCCAATGACATTTGCATTTTGTGGCCTAGGAACTAATTCCCAAACTTCATTTCTTTTAGACTGATTAAGTTCATCTTACATGACTTGAATCCAAACATCCTCTTTTAAAGCTTCTTTTACATTCTTTGGTTCAACCGGTGACACTTAACAAGCAAATCTTACCTGATTTCTTACCTTGCTTCTAGTCTTCATCATCCCATTTGAACTTTCGATGATTAAACTGGTTGGATGCACCTTTTGTATCCCAGTAGGTGGATCGTTTCTTTCATCTTCATTTTTTATTAAATTTTTATCCAAATCTGTGTTGTTAGACATCGTTGTTATGTCTGTCATAACATCTGTTTTCTCCTCTTTTATAACATCATCATCTTCATCGCTACTACTGATTGGTGCTAGACTTTTTATTTCTTTCCGTGAAGCTGGTTATGTTTTGGTCATGAGAGTATTTTGCATAATCATCCAGGTCATCAAACACCACATTTGTAGACTCCATTATAAATTCAGTTCATAAATTATAAACTCAAAATGCCTTGCTGTTCAATGCATATCCCACAAAGACTCCTCCATCACTTTTAGGATAGAATTTATCTAACTGCTCTTTGTCATTTAAGATGTAACACCTACATCCAAAGATATGAAAATATTTCAAGTGAGGTTTTCTTCCTTTTAAAATCTCATAAGGAGTTTGGTTAGAGCCAGGTCTTAGGAAAACCCTATTTGAAATATAACAAGCAGTGCTAATTGGTTCAGTCCATAACCTTTTGGTCAACTTCATGCTATTGAGCATCACTCTAGCCATATCTTAAAGTGTCCTATTCTTTCTTTCTACAACACCATTTTGTTCAGGTGTTTTGGGGGCTAAAAATTCATGTGCAATTCCATGATATTTGCAAAAATCAGCATAGTTGACATATTCAAACTCCTTGCCATGATCACTCCTTATCCTTACTATCCTGCCAATGTTCCTGTTTTGCTCATTTTCAAGTTTAACACAAAGATTCCTAAAAGCTTCAAAATTGTCAGATTTTTCTCTAATAAAACCAACCCAAGTATACCTAGAGAAATCATCAACGCAAACAAATACATATCTCTTACCAGAAGTGCTTTCAATCTGCATGGCACTCATGAGATCCATGTGAAGCAAATCAAGTATTTTAGATGTGCTAAGATGTGATATAGACTTATGTGCTCCTCTAATTTGTTTTCCTAATTGACATGGTCCATAAACTCCATCAGTTTTATCATTAAGTTTGGGAACACCTCTAACAGCACCTAATTTAGTTAATTTAACCAAATCTTTGTAGTTTAAATGTCCTAGCTTTTGATGCCATAATTTCAAGCTTGATATCTTAGTGTAAAATGCATTTGATACCAAGTAGCAATTATCTGAAGATCTATTTCATTCTAAAATGCATTTTCCTACATCATCTAAAACCATGCATTTGTTTTTAGTAAAGCTAACCACATACCTGTCATCACATATCTAACTTAAGCTAATCAAATTAGCTTTCAGTCCATCAACAAAAAAAAACTTTTTTAAATTCAGGTAAGCCTTTAACATTTAAAGTTCTCTTACCGATTATCTTGCTCTTTGCACCATCACCATATGTGACATTTCCTTCCCTACATGACTCAAAATTTTTCAAAAAAAATATATTTCCAGTCATGTGCCTGGAACATCTATTGTCAAAGTACCACAAGTCACTAGGAGAATTATTAAATGCAGTAAAAGCAACAATACAAACTATTCCGTTTTTCTTAACCCACTGCAGTTTTGTCTTTGTGACTTCCTGATCTATTTTGATATTTCATGCAAAAGATTCAACAATTTAAAACATCTAGGTCCAATGTGCCCTTTGATACCACAAAAATTACCTGTTTGAAAGAATGTTCTCAGCTTTTTAGGACTGGATTTAAAAGAGCTCAAAGGAGAAATAAAAACATCATTACTTTTTCAACTAGGACTTGTCTTCGGAAGTTTTACCTGATGTTGAAGCTTTCACAATACTATTTTTGATGAAGATGCAACATTACCTTTTGAATAACCTAATCATGTTTATTGGGACTATCTCTTCCAAGACTCAAGACCTGATCAAGTTTTATTGAACCAATTTTGAGTTGATTAACACAACTTCCACTCTCAAGCAGTTTTGCTGTAATTTTCCTAATATTTTCTGTTTTATCTTTCAAGGCATACTCCAGTTCACTGATAAGATTTTCAGCAAATGATTTTGCACATTTCAGATCTTCATTTTCCTTTATCAGAATTTTGATTTCCTTTTTCTAGTCCAACCATTCAGCATAGAGTACATTTTATGTTTCCTGCAACTCCTTATAGTATTCTAGATTATTTTTTGTATCTGAATTTTTATCATCAGTTTTATTTTCCTTTGTTGTAGTGGACATAACAGCTTTGCCTCTATCAGTTCCAGATGTTATGAATGCATGATGAATGCAATAAAGTTACTCATGCATTCTTGATCATTTGAGTCAGTCTTAGAATCATCACTCCAGGTAGCTGACAACCCTTTGTTCTTCTTTTTGAGAATAGCACATTCAGATTGAATATATCCATAGCCTAAACACTCATAGCGCTGAATCTGTCCTTTCTTATCATGTTGTTTTGACTTCTTGTCATTTTCCTTGCTAAATTTTCTGAACTTTCTTCACTTGAATTTGATGCCTTTCCTTGATTTTTTTTTGTGAAATGTTGTTCATGAACTTAACATAATTCTTGGTTAGAAAAGCAATTTGTTTTGAATCAGTTTCATTAAGCTCATCATTACTTTCATCATCAGATTTTTTAGTTTTAACATTAAATGTAATGCTTTTTCCTATTAGCTTCCTAGTGCTATGATTAATCTCAAAGTTTGAAGAATGCCAATGAGTTCGTCAACCTTAATCTCATCAATGTTTTTAACTTCCTCAATGGCAGAGATTTTAGGTTGAAATTTATTAGGGACTGATCTAATTATTTTGCTTACAATTTCTGCATCAGTAAAAGTCTTGCCAAGCATATATGCAGAATTTGTGATGTGTCACAACTTAGAATAAAAATCAGAAATTGACTCATTTTCATACATCATCAGATTCTCAAATTGTGAAGTCAATCTCATCAATTTAGATCTTTTAACTGAAGTTGTACCTTCATGCTTTACCCCAAGAATGTCCCAAGCTTCTTTAGCCACTTTACATCTTGAAATCTATCTAAAATTATTTAGATCCACAGTCGTGAAAATCGCATTAAGAGCCTTTGAATTCCAGTTAGAATGCCTGTATTCCTCATCAGTCCAATCCTCTTCAGGTTTAGTTTCTGATTCCCCAAAAGCATTCAATCTTGTTGGTAGTGGCCATCCTTCAAGTATGTTGGTCCATGTCTTGTCATGAAGAGATTTGATATATATCATCATTCTTATTTTCCAATATGAATAATTGCTATCATCAAGAATAGGCAGTTGTGCTCCAGATCCTCCATTCCGTATAAACTCCATGCCTTCAAATTAATGTGATCTTTCTTCACTTGTATGTTAGTGAATCTGCTCTGATACCAATTGTGAGATCTAAAAGTATGGTTAGCTATACGTACTATAATAGTAAACTGTAATATAAAATGGCACAGGAAGATTTACGTAGTTCAGTTATAAAAACCTACGTCCAAGGACAACTTAGAGTTGCAATTCACTGAGTTCTTGTTTGTACAATCTTTAGGTGCATTTATAGTGCTGATTCACTCTCACACAATGACCTAAGCTTTGTAAAATAAAATCCCACAAAGATATTAAACTCTAGTGACACTGCTCACTCTTTATTGCTGACAACTTAACAACACACTGTTAAGTAACACATAACCATAATGTCTGATGCTGAATTACATAAACACTCAACTCGTAAGTTATCTCGAATGAATACTAACTCAAACAGACAGACATGAACAAAATTCATGCATGATTACTATATCTCATACATGAATAAAATCCTCACAAAACACAATCAAAGAAGCATTCCAATTTTGTGTTTGAAGCTCTTCTCAATAATCTTGAAATGCCTTAATATACACACTTATATATAAGTTATGTGAAATAACATTATATATATATATATATATATATATATATATATATATATATATATATTGTGAAATCTGGTTGCCCTTTCTCACTAATATCCTATAGAATCTCAATGAAACTCAATTGGTAAGAATAAGATAAAGATCAATAATATAGAAAGTGATATAGATAATCTCCTAAACAAAATAGGACATAAATAAATATACTCCTAATTCAATTAGAATGCTATAATAATGTCCTAATCTAATAGATATTCAATGTAAACAAATACTTCCTAAAATAAACTTCTAAAAATAGTAAAACAAGAAATAATATAATACAATGTTTTAATTACAAGTTGTCCAAAACAAGCATGTGCATGACACATACCAAAGTGTCACACATTTGACACTAACAGTTTTTATATCTACAACCATTAATAATCTTTAATTGTTAAAATAGATGAAAATGAAATATATATAAAACGTAAATTCATTAGTCCGTTGAAACGTCAAATGGAGCGACAAAAGTCAAATAACTATACTTGTGCTGCCAGCCTCGATATGTTTTAATCTCTTTTCTTATGTAGTGAATTGCGAAAGGATCGATGAGCATAAATGTATGTGCTTAGGATTTGTTTTATTTATATTACTTTAACATGTGTAGTGTTTTATGTTTTGTATTGGGGCACACATGGATTGAAGTTCTTAGGACCAAGAAACCTTGAAGAAATAGTTGTTGTTGTTGTTCTTCTTCTTCTTCTTTCTTTTTTAAAGGAGTTATTAGAGATATTGTTATATTCAAATATTAATATTAGGTTTTATCAGATAGTTTTGAGCGTTTGGGTTTAGTGGTTATTTAACATGTTGATTTAAAAAGTTTCAAGTTTGAATCACCTCATTGTGGTTTCATTGGCAATTAACTTAAGAGAAATCTCATAGATCTAAAATTGGATTCATATTTCACATGAAGTAGTTTATTAGATAGTTTTAAGCTTTCGGATTTAATAGTTTCTTAACAAATATTTTCATTGGACTCATGTTTATAAATCCAAGTGATTTCTTCGTATTTATGATGTACGCATTTTGGATAATTACAGATATATTAACCTTATTCTTGTTTAGTAGAAATCATCTCTACATTAATGCGAGGAAGAGTCCTTTTTCTTGCTTGAAAAGTTTGGAAGGACCAGATTTTTCTTTGATTTGAATCAAATTCTCTCTACTGTAGGTTTTGGCCTTTAAGTTATTGGATTCTTTGTTAATTTGAAGGTGAAAAATAGTTGAATTTCTTAAGAGTGTCAAAAAATTCAGTATATGTGATATATAGTGTTTTAATTTTCAAGTTTTATCATTTTTTTAATCAAAAAAGGAACTAGCGTTGCAATCAGACCACGAAAAAGTAAACATAAAGCTATTTTGAATTATTTAATAAGAACGTTTTCCCTTTTTTTTTTTTTGGTGATAATGGTTGAACATATAGATGATACATTACCCATGTCTATATGAGAATATCTAATGGATAGTTGCATGCATGGACAAGGTAGACATAACTTCTTAATTTCCTCCATTTTGGGTGCAATTTATCCGTCCAAACTTATAATAATAATTGATCAAATTTCAAGGCTTAAATGCTCAATTTTTAATATTTGTATAATCTTTTCCAAGCCTTTGCTTAACTTCTCATGGTCACATGTATCAATATTCAAACTTTATTATAAAAGATATATTAGTAAATTATTCAATCAATTTCATAATCATTCACTTGGATATTTCCCATCCATCAATTATTTGTAACTGTAAATATAAATGTAGATAGAATGTGTATAAATACATGGAATCAACAACTATAAAACCAGTGCAATAATTTTCATGACTCAACAAGAAAGATGCCAATGAAACTGTTGAATATTTCCAACAATATACAGATGGGTTTCGCTTCTCTTTGTCTGGTGACCCACCAGTTGAAGTTGATCAAATGTCAAAATTAATAGTAGAATTATTAGTAGGAGAGAAGATGACAAAGTTGGCAGAGTAGGAAGAGGGTAGAGCTAATTTGAATAATTGCAAGAACTACTTGTTAGAACCTGATACTGTATATGCTGGTGCTGCTTCAACTTGTAGTTTGTTAATTTCTAGTTATTCCAGTTAGAAGAGGAGAGGGGTTTTTATGCGAGTATTCCCAGACAAGTGGACAAAAATTGGAAGTTGTCTTTATAAGAAGGGCAACTATCCCCCCAATCGTTACTCTCCATTTCGTTAAATTATCAGTGTTTTTATTTCAGATTGTCAAAATTACTATTTTACCCTCGATTGAGTACTATATTGTTTAAAATGAGTTTCTGATTTTTGCTCGTCCCCTTTATTTCTTCATTACACGTTCATCACGAGCAAAACGCATAAATTCTATCAACTTTGTACGCTATTACTTTTCATCACAATATATATATATATATATATATATATATATTCAAATTTCACTTAAGCTAGCCGCAGCTACTGGTGTTACCACCACCAACCAATGCATCGTGTCACACTGACACTATTAAAAAAATAGATCATCACTTGGGCTTTCAACATCTGAACAAAGTCATAAAAGTTCCGGCACCACCACCAGCCACCATGACAACAGTCTATCAACAATCTATTATCACCAATCATGACTTTTTGTTCCTGCCGGATTTGACAATTGTTTGCAATTTTGCCTGAAATCAATAATACCAAGATGAAAAAACACGTAAGATTTTCTGTAAAAAAGAAAGGGAAACTCACTGATCTGGCCTCCATTCTGGGGGCCTTTTTAAAAATAGCCTCCTCTTCCAAAAATTTTCATCCCAATGGCCTCTAAGTCGTGCCCAATTAAGTTTCTACAAGATATATTAGCAGAATTCAACAATGGTTGGACGGAATTCGACGATGATACAAGGAGATTTCAATTGGTGGTTCAATGGAATTCGACAGATTTCGACAACCTGATAAAATCTGTTTTGTTGCTTACTAAAACTGGTTCAATTTGAATTTTGTTTCATTAGAACAAAACCCATTTCTTTTCCTTGTAGTACTACTGGCTTGCAATAGCTTCTTCTCTGCACGGAAACTTGCTTGCTCGTGTGAGGGAGGGGGGGGGGGGAGTGGACAAAACGCGGTTACAGGGGAGAGAGGCGAGACGAAACGACACGAAACGGAGGGGAGGGGAGGGGAGGAAAGGGATAAAAGGTACAAGTGTCATTTCTACGTTGGAGGTTATGCATGAAAATTTTTTAGAAAATGAGGTTATTTTTTAAAATGCTCTCAATTTAGTGGCTAATTCTGTAAATGTCTCTAAAAAGAATCCATTTTTTTAATTTTTTTCTTTTTTTAAAAGGCAGAGGAGAAATAGAAAAAAAAATAAGGGAAACAAAAAAACTGAAAAAAGAGGAAGAAGGATGAAGTCGAAAAAGAAGAGAAAGATGACAAAGAAGCAAAAGAGGGTAAGAGACAGAGAAAAGGAATGTGGACGGAGACGAAATAAAAAAAAAGAAAAAGTAATATAGAGAGAGAGCAGATACGGAAGAAGCGGCGTGAGCGAGAGAGAAATGAAAAACTTTTACTTTTTCTAACTTATATTTTATTTAAGGTATCTTACTATGAATTGAAATTACAGTGTTACCTCACATTTGGAGGTTTGACGGAACGGGAATTTACGGTCAAGTTCGAGGTTCCTTGATATTTTTCAAAAGGTTGGGGGTAATTTTGTCAAATAATATGAATTGCATTAATTAGTCATTATAAGAAAGGCAGTGCAATTGAGGGCAGAGATAATGCAATTAAAAAAAAAAAAGGAAATGAAATAGCCAAACATATATATAAAAGTAAATACATTATTAGTTTAGAGGCTGATTATTTTTTTATTTGAAGTCTGAGTTTAGACTTTAGATTACTTCAGATCTTTTCATATATATATATATATATATATATATATATATATGACTTAATCTAGGGCATTTTCATTTAAATAGAAAAATTTAATAATTTTAGCTTTTATTTTAATGTAAATGTCTAAATAATTTATTATTTCTTTAATTTTCTTAAATACTATTATAAAATTTATTTATGATAAATTTGTACATAGCCTAATATTTTAAATTTGGACTATTATTATTTATTTCTACTTTTATATTATGATTCTCTATATATTTTTAAAATTATTTTTGATCATTTAGTTTATTAATATATCAAATTCTTTTAAAAAAAATCTTTACCAATTTTAAAAATTAATAATAATTTTTAGTATGCAAATATTTTTACTATGAGAAATATAATCACAAGTGAAGATATTTATTATTATATGAAAAACCATTAGTTTTCAGATATTTCAACTAAAATGTTAAAATAAAAAAATATCATTTAGACTTTTATATCCAGATCTATTCAGATTTCAGTTTAATTCAGATATATTCATCTTTTAAACAAAAATAAAATCACTCCTTTAATAAAGGTTGCAAAATTTTAATTGAATTCTCTAGAGAACTTATCATAATCCTTTGAGATTCCAAAATTAGTAAAAATTGAAAATGATTTATAATGACAACGGTGGATTCATGATTTTATGTATAAAAGGGTGTCTTTCAATATTTTAATATTTAAAATTTTCTTTTATAAACCTTAATAATAGAAAACTTATTAAAAAATTTAAATATAAAAGAGGAAAGTACATCTAGATGGGGGCACATAATGAAACATTACCCGTCAAAATAATCCTAATACAATATCTATCTAATTGAAAAATACAAAATGCTAGTATATGTTAATTTACTTAATAAATACACATTCATAATTGTCCATGACAAATATTCATCTTCTGAAAATTTAGCATAATTATTTTATTGTCAATGTTATCATAAATATATTTATTATAATCCTCAAAATTAGCATTATAATTCAAAATTTGAGTTTGTAGTTGAATTTAGAAGATCTTGCAAATTAAATTTGGCACTACTTTATTTTCAACTAATAGCTTCTTCCTAATAAATATTACTTTCGCCGACTACAAATGCATAGAAATAATCAAAAGTCTTAAAAATAGTTTTTTTAAAATTATGTTACTAATATATATATACTATCAGTACAAATAAATTATAAAGAAAAAATACTATATATACAGTAGAGAGAGAGAGAGAGAGAGAGAGAAGCCTTGATAAATTAATACTGTTAAGACTATGAAAAATTATATTTTCTCAAGGTTATTTATTTATCAATAAATGAATAATTATTAATTTAAAAAGATTACTATATTTTAATTATTTGTAATGTATTATTTTTTAATCAAGATTCATGTATGTGTTATAAATAAAAAAACCAATGGATTAATGTGGTCAAAAGTTAATGGATTATCAGAAGCCATTTATACTCTATGCCATAGAAATGCAATTGATGTTGAGAACCTTTTGATTTGGCCTGGTGAAATGATGAATGATGGGATCACCTACTAATGAAGAGATTATTGAAGAGGTAATGAAAATATTGATTGATGATGATTATGTTCTATATGATAGTTGTGTTTTAGCAAATGTATTCCAAAAGTGGTCATTCAAGCAATAGTGACTTTAAATAACTACTTGCTACAATGTGAAAAAAATATAACAAAAATGGTGCATGCTTTGTAAAAAATTAAGGATGAGGTTGAGTTTAGGTTTGATAGAAAGAAATAAACTTTAAATGTATATTTTGAAAAAGAGTAGAATTGAAAACTAGAAGTTGTTAATAAAAAAATTCACCTTAATATTATGAATTTAAATATTATTTATGCTATGTATTTGTTCAATTATTAATTTATATTTTTGTGGGGCCCTAGAGGATTTGAAAAAGTGTATTTATTAATTTAATACACAAGCTTGAGTCGGGACTAGAAGATTTTATTATTGAAGTGAGATTATTAATTTATTAAGGTTATATTATATACATATACATACATACATACATACATACATACATACATATATATATATATATAAAAAATAGTTATTAATGCTCACCAATGATTTTTTGAATTTGTAATCTTTTAGTGAAACCCGATTGATAAGCACGTTCTCATTACCCATGAATACAAAGCACTAGTAAAAATTTATTGCTACTCTTCCTTCATTATCATAAATTAGCTAAATCATAAATATATTCCATAAATTATAAATTATAATCTTATATAGATCATAAATCAACCAAACATAGCAAGTTGTTGAGTATGAATACAACATATATCACAGGTTCAAATCAACCAAAAACCAAATTATAAACATATATAAACACATCACATCAACATATATAAAAACCAAAAACCAAATTTACATTAACACACCAGAAGTAGGAAGTGCGATCCAAACAAAAAAAAAAAACAATGAAGAGCGAAGGATGGTCAAGCTGATCCTTAAATTCTTACCTTAAATTGTCGATTGGTGAAGTCGAAGGATGGTGAGGATATGTGTCTGATTAAGGGTGAGTAGGATGCTTGAGGTTATTATGGCTTGGGACAAGAGTGAAGAGGGATGGGTTGCTAGTTGTCACTAAGTGTTGTTCATCTTTGCTTTAGGGTGAGAGTCGCTAGAAAATATTTTGGTTGCCAAGCTGTGAGCTAACCTATTCACTAGAATCTCGGATTTGAGAACTTATCTTGGAAACCTTTTGATTGAAGGTGGATGGAAAGTGAAAGAGAAGATGGAGGGAAAGTGAGCAGTTAGATTACTTTGATTTTCATTCTAAAGTTCATATACGTTAAAATATATATTTCAAGGGTTTGTTTATAATTTGTTTCACTGAAAATGTTGAGTATTCGTTTTTCTATGAATTTTTGGAGTTGACTTTGCAATGCTGGAATTTTAGTTTCTCTACAGGTTATTAGTTTTTAAAAAATTATTTGAAAAAAATTATGAAATTTGGTAGATTTATTTGTTTTTATGTATAGTTTAAAACTAGAAATGTTTAAGATTTTTAGAACTCGATGAATTGTTATATATTTTTGAACGAAGGGAGGTCAGTTGTAAGAAAGAGTTATTGTATTTAGAACCTTAAATTATGTGAGGTACTTACCAAATCGAGAATGCTATAAAATTTTACATGGTATTAGATACATATTCCTAGAAGGCTTGTATAAAATCTTAGATCATTTGGATTATAGACTATTTATTAAAAACCAGAGGACCTCCATTTAGGGAAAAATAGGGTTTTTTTAATTAAAAAATTGAGTTTAATGATCATATACATGTAATAATATGATATTTTTATAGTATTATTCCATTTCATCCATAAATTTGTGATTTTAATTTTTTTTGACATGCTGTGGTAACTAATTATTATGTTTTTATGATAAGGACTTTACGTACTGGCATGGTCTTCAAAATGAGTTTGACAGTCTTCAAAATGAGTTTGACACAATAAACTATATAGTTGCTTTTACAGGTGATATGGTATGTAGCTTAACATTTGATTTCAACTTGCTTGCATATTATATATTATTTAGTTTGCTGATATATGGATTTTATTATTTATCGATTTTTAATGAAATAGTGGCTAGGCATGAGCAAATTTTATATTTAATAATTTAATGAAATCCCTTTCAAGCACTAATTGGTTGCTTCTCTGTCTCTGTCTCTGTCTCTGTCTCTCTCCCTCTCTCTATGCTTCTCTTCTTTAAGTCAGTTTCTTAATTCAAGCAAATTTTCTTTCATATCTGTGTATTGTATCTGTGTTGCTGGAGATGGTGATTTTGATTGTTAATGTTTATATAAATGAAAGAAATTAGTAGGAAACCTTAAAAATAAAAGCACAGAATGTAACGAATCCCTTTGCTCCTGTCATCTTAACAAAAAGTTATTTGACTCACCTAAACTTTTTCACTTAACATAAAAGAGTCTTACTTATGCTCTGTTTTGCTTATGGTTTCTTTTTAAGTTATTCAAAAGTCTCTTGAGTCTTACTTATGCTATTTTATACTAACGGTTTGTCTTTTAGTTAATTAGAAGTCTCTTTACTGCTTAATTATTACTGGTTCATTGCATCCATCAATTACCTATTCATTATGAATTTTTCATAAACCTCAAGAGTCTACACTAAAGGTGGTTTTCACATATTGTATCCAATTTAATAACATATAATTCAAACAACATTTAAAATATTAGAAGCTCTATTTTATATGGTTCTTTGGTTTGTAGACCATAAAAAACATCTCACAGATTGCCAAGTAGTACGATAACCAACTGAAGATGATAATTATATTTTATTAGTTGAAACCTTTGACAAAAGAAAACTAAAACTCTTTTATTCACTTCCAAGATGTGAAATCATTACATTAGTAACTACAGAATCGTACTCAAGATGCTCCTAATTACGACTCTAAACGGCATTTAACCTAAAATGCTTCCTTGCAGCCATCAATGTTTAACCACCTATAGAAAAAACACATATTAGATTACTAAAGTAACTGAGTCAAGATCATGCCTAGTACCAGCCAAATAGAAGTAGGTCCTAGCTTTAATTTCAAAGAAATTCTTCATAGGAAAGAAAACCTAATGCTTACTACATAAATTTCCACCACTCTCTCATACGAATAGTAAACAGGTAGCAATCTTCCCCTCATACTTGTCATAATAATAAACATATGCAAAGACAATAAAAAGTCTAACTGATGGCATATGTGACGTAGGCCTTGTCCAGCAACACTCTCCAATCTAATCAGAAAGAGGCAAGTAAAAAAGCTAGCAAACAAAAGCACTTGCAATAACTAGCAAGTACACATGCAAAAGGGTGTTAAGAAACAAAAGAACTCTAGCACAAACATGGTAAGTGTTGACAATTTAGATGATACTATGAACAGGATTTTCAACTTGCTAGAGCGATCGCGGTTGTGACACTATATCAAAGCCCATTATGGACTTAAGGAAACATAGAACAAGCCACAAAGGTATGTCTAGACAAATGAAATGGAGTCACCACCCATGTTCTAACCATGGGAAAATAGTAAGTGATGGTTGTTATAAGCACTGAATTTTGACTTATAGTTTAGATGTCCAATGAGGATAGCCAAATACACTAATCAAATGTAGAATTGGATCCAAGAGGTATCAGAACTTCAAAACGAGACATCTAGATGAAGTGAAAATGTGTAAACAATCATCAAAGATAGTTGAGAGACAAAAATTAGAGTTTGTTTAGAACTCAAAGTCTATTTAGGGACAGCAAGCGCCTGTCCATAATAGGCACATGCCTTTCCTTTAGGGTTTTCATCTCAACCGTCCATGTGTGCAAAACTTAAAGATTTGCACTTATAAATTCATCAATAGGTACACGCCTGTCGGCTAGGGGACAATGAGCGCACGCATGTTGTCTCAAGTCCCACATTGGTTTTACATCATTTTGCATGCCTGCACAATGTCTATATAAATAACTTATCACTATTCATAGAGGGCATCAAAATCCATTAATTTTCATACCCTTTTGAGTGTTATTAGAGAGTTTAGAGAGTAGGAAATTAAGAGATATTGGAAGTCTTTTATTTGGTGTTTCTTAGAGGAGTTCTCGATGTCTGAGGTGCCCTTTGGATTATTTTAGGGCACTTGTCAAAGTGAAGATTTTGCTTCTAGTAGTGACAAAATTCAGGTAAGTCCTGAAGACATCTGATGTTTGTTTTGTTTGCTTAACATGTTAGAATCATGTTTATGATTATTTATGTGTTTGGTATGCTAGAATGCATTTCTTATCCCTATGTATGTTGGAATCATGCCTAGGTTTATTTATGTTTTGAATGTTAGAATCATAATAGGATTCAATATTCTTTTATGCTTTTATTATGATATGATATCCTTTCCTTCTTCTTTTCCGTCTTAAGGTTTGTAGATGAGTAATGGTGGCTCATAATTGATGATGGGGGACCATTACTTTGAAATAAACTATGTTTGAAATTATCCCATGCTTTTTTTCTACTCTTTCTTTTTGTTGTTCATTGACGCATGATGGTGGACTCACAATTGATGGTAGGGGATCATTATGTTGATATGAATTATGTTTGAATCATGCTTTGTTTAATATGAGTATAACATGTTAGAATCATGCTAATTTTGATATGTTTTCTATCATGTTATTGATAAGAATTACGCTTGAGATATGGGTGTTGTGAAAAATGCCATGTTAGAAGCATCTTTTAAGAGGAATTTGATATGATTAAACTTGTTTTTTATTTTCTTTAGTTGCTAGAATCATGACTAGGCAAAATATGCATCTTTTCTTTCTCTCTTCTTGTCCTTTTTCTTGATCAATGAGTGAGAGTTTGTGAAAAGGGCTTTCATCCCGTCAAAGCGTTTACGACCACGACATTGTGTCAAAGCCTCTTTCGAGGCTTAAGGGAACACAAATGAGCCATGGACACGTCTGGAGAAAGGAGTTGCCACCCAATTATTCAATTGGGAATGAATGGGGGCAATCCGATCCCTCACTTAGGGATTTAAACTACCCTCATCCTTTTAGAGATGGGTTCGGAAAGTTAGGTACGAGTCTTTCGACCTACCCGGATGTGAATCCGGCCTCCACTTGGTAAATACCAAATAAAAATAACTCGTATTCTTACTTAGTTCACTTAGATTGTTCATTTTATGCACACAAATTCCATTTTATCTTTACTAGGCATGTTAGGTGATTATTCAATCAAAACAGTTGTATATTCATACCAAGAAAGAGGGAGGAGAATAGATTACATTTCTATCATACATGGGAGAAGGGGAGAGGATTACAACAATTGTTATTCAACAAAAAAATTTCCAAACACACATATACATTCGAAACTCCATAGATGATGAATTCCTCACCAACATTTGTGAGTCTATTCAACATCTATTAAGCTTCTTACATGTCTATTTAAACAAAGTTTACTAAGGCGTTCATTCTTAGTGATGGCCCCTCACTATCAATGTGAGTCCACCATCACTTCATGGAATCATATAAATACACTTCTTAATATACAAATATCTATACATTTCTAAATCATACAAAGCCATAATCCAATATCATGGCATTCTACCCTAGATTTTGATAAATTTTATCATGGTAGTTCTACGTATTGCTATTCTAGCATAACTCATATCAATTCATATTATCATGGCATTTCTAGCCTAATTCAAACGATCAAAATCAATTATAGTTGTTCTAGCTCAAACAAAAAACATCAAGGGGTAAAATGGTAATTCTTACCTATTCTATGCTATTTTCTAGCATTCATCAATGCAAGTAAATTTTTCTAACATGATTCTAATCATGTGCTCTTAAGCATAATTCTAAACATGTTCTCCTAGTTATGATTCTAAACATTCACAAAGAAAGTAAATTCCTGAACATGTTTCTAATAAAGGAAGGTTTGTGGACTTACCTCGACACGCTTATCCATCTTGCAAAACAAATTGGGTTAACACAATTCATAAGAACCCTAAACATACTCTTGAGCATAAAATTAAACCCTAAACATGCTCTTCTTCTAAGCAAGAAAAATAAAAGAGAAAATGGGAGGGAAGAGAGAATTCTGCTCTCAAGACGTAACATTTTTTAGTTTAGAGCAATAAAAAGCCTAAAAAAAATATTTATACTGGAAAAGGCTTCTCGAATTCTCAAGCATGTCTTCAAAAGGGAGAAAGATGATTGTATTCGACAATCAGTGTATCGATTAAAGTGAGAGAAGGGGGGTTTATATAGGAGCGGGGTGAAGATGAAAAAGGAAGTTTTTTAAGCTAATTTTTGAAAATAAGCCAACAAGGGCTGGGTGGCTATCTCTAGATCGCCGGCCATTGGCCAATAGGCTAGGCGGCTATTAAATAGTCAGGCGGCTATCTTAAACAGTCGGGTAGCTATTTGATGGCCGGCCGGTCAATTTCTATTCGGCCCTTTCCTTTTTTGTCATCCTTCGATGTAGTACCTTTAAACCTTTATTCCTTCGATCGCACATAACTTCTCGACTTCAACTCTGATTTATGATCTATAAATTTCTATGAAAACTAGACATTCATAGCTTTGTAATGGTATATGAGTCATTATCAAATTTCTCCTGGATTAATTTCTGTGATTTTTCAAAGTCAAGTGTCAGTTTTTGAGACTCTTCACCAACTCGTTCTCACCCTTCTCTTTTTGACCCTCAAAGGCATTTTGGTCATTTTCTTTATTCAACATTTATCTTTATTTCATCATCGAGCCTAAAAAATTTAGTGTCTACAACTTACCCCTTACTTTGGAGAGGTTTGTGAGACACAAAAGTCGACAAAGTACTCTGACTTCGTCTTTCTTTCTTCCATCAAATATCTTCGACTTCATCCTCCTTCTTTCGGATATTCTCGTCACATCCTTCTATTCATACAAAAAGTGTGTGTCCATTGAGGTACTAATGTGCCCATCCAAGGGCTGAGGTATCCATCCAAGGGCGAACGTGCCTATTTAAGGCGAGTGTGCCCATGCAAGGGCTAGAAAGTACCCTTGTGATGCTACGATAAAACACTTTTCAGTGCACTTACTTTTTAGGGTTTTGAACACTTTTCAGTGCACCTACTTTTTAGGGTTTAAAACACTCTTAAGTAAAACTATTTACTATGGTTTTCAACACTCTTCAGTGTGCCTATTCTAAGGACTTAAAACACTTTTATGTGCACCTACTTCTTAGGGTTTTCAACACTTTTTAGTACGCCTCTTCTTAGGGCTTATGCCTATTTTAAGGGCTTAAAACACTCTTAAGTATACCTACTTCTTAGGGTTTCCTTCTAATGCATGCCCACTGTGAAAACTTCTATCATGCATTGCTTTACGGTCTTTAGACCTTCTTATTCTTTGTGCCTTGGTCTAAGTATTCTTCATTCTCTTTTTGATCTCTTCAAATTTTGCATTCATTGGGTTTCATGCCCCTCTTCTGAGTATCTTGCTTCTATTGTTGATTTCTTTTGGTCTATTGGGGAAATTTCTTGAGTTCTGACATCATGTTGTTCATTATTTAACTCATTGGGGATCTTTTCCTCGTTCTTGCAAATTCCTGCAAGATTCAAATATTATGTAAAAATAATAAAAAATTCTTTACCTTGTTCATTGTGCTCCTCATCAACTTGCTTTCTAGTTTCTGGAGGAACTCTTCTATGTGATTTCGATCGAAGATTCTATCAACTAAGGTCGCTCTTCTTTCGTTGTGAGTTGCTAAACCATTGCCATGGTCGAGCACTTGTCATCGATTCCGTTCGGAGTGTCTTAGGGTCAATAAGGAATTCCTCTTTTTCTTCTTTCTCGTTTTTCTCTTTCTCTTTCTTCTTTGTTTTTCTTTTCTTATCTCTTATCTCTTTTCTTTCTTTCTTCTTTCTTTTCTCTCCCATTTTTGCCATTCATTAGAGGGATGGTCGGCCGGCTAGTTGATAGCTGCCTTGTTATTTGACCGCTGCCTGTCAGTTGGTTAATAACCGCCTGGCTATCTGACTATTGGCCGACAGTTAAGGGCTTCTATAAAGCCCATTCATCCCTTCACATATTCATTCGTGCATAACATCTTCGTTTTTCATCCGATTCGCTCCTGATTTTTTCCTACGTGTTCATCTCAACTTCTTCTTCCTAATGGTGGGTCATCTAGTCCACCTTGACTTGAACAAGATTGATCCAATCTAGATATCGACATTGATGGGTCTTCAGAAAGACCAGGAGGTGTCAGTTGCCTACGACGTGGCTTCTCATATAATCAATCTGGTATGCAGTTTCTTCATTCTTTGCTTTTCTATTTTCTTCGAATTTGTTTAGGCTTGTATTCATGTAGAGACTTCAATTTCTTGCTTTCTGGAGCCCATAGTTGGTTCATTAAGATAGAGAATGATGTGATTAAGAGTAGGATTGTCGATACCAGCTTCTATGAGTTCATCACTTGTCTCTCGCATGCTTAGCGACATACCGATCATCGGGCATTAGCCGTTTTATACAAGAGATGGATGGATACAACTCACACATTCCATCTTCCGATTGGTGAGATGACGATTATGCCTTTGGACATTGCTACCTTGACCGGCCTTCTATGTGGTGGTGAGCCCATTCCTATTAATGTCTGTATCATGCATTCGAGGGATCAACAGAAGCTGATCTAGGACCTCTTGGGGTGTGATGTGCACATTAAGAGCAAGGCCGCCATTCGATATGCTCTTTTGTATGGATATTGGAAACGGAGGTCCAATCTAACTCTAGTTGAAGTGGACTAGTATGCTCGCAGCTTCATTGTCCATTTATTGGGTACGATACTCTTCAGTAATGCGTCGACCACCACTGCTTTGACTTTACTTTCTGCCCGCTAGGATCTTGATCGAGTGAGGATTTTTGACTGAGGTCTTGCTGCTCTCGGCTAGCTGTATTTTGGTCTGGATTGGGTCTGTCGAGGCATTGTTAGGGTTCTTGGATTTTTTGCACTTATTAAGGTAACTTCTCTCTACACCTTTTTGTTTTCTCTTTATGATTTCCATTTTTATTTCTATACCATCCATGACAGATGTGGGTGTACGAATTAGGAGTTCTACCATCTCCCCTTCCTGCTTGTGATGATTCTTCCTTCCCTCGGATGAAGAGGTGGGCTGCACGTCGTGCAGAGCTTGAAAGATCTTACGGGCTAGACTTCTTTCCTAATTATATTCACACGCTAACTTGGGACAAGGTAAAAAGACATCATAGTCAGTATTTCATTTATATCACATTCTTACCACATGTCTTTGTTTTTTGTAGATTCATTCTAAGTGGTAAGGACCCGAAGAGAACAGGTTCGTAGATATGAGAGTTGCTTCCCCCTACAACTTATACCGCATCCTCCTTCCTTATGTGAACAGCATGATGTGGTATCTAGGTGATCGTGTATGGGATTGAGGACCCAACACATCATTTGATTCCTCTTTCGTCACTGGTTTTGATGATTTATTTCGCTGATTTGGCCATGGAGCCAGAGGTATCAGACTACACGACCAGGATTCACTTGAGTGCCATCGAGTTCCCATTGATGACGACTTCTTACATCGATTGGGGCTGAGCCACCCTATTGTACACTAGGCCTGGCCAATCTACTGATGACACTCCCTACCCTCAGGCGGTGTTTAGTCACTCTGGTAGTTCTTCCGCCCGTCGTGGGAAAAGATCAAGAGCCTTCTCTTCAGGCACTTGCTCATTGGCTTCTTTTTCCACAACAGCTTAGCAACCACGTCATCCTCTAACTTGTTCAACTACCCCAGCTGTTCCAACCAATCATGTGATTGGTGACCTTCAAGCTTACCCCAGTAATGTTGTCTACACGTGGGATGAAAATGGGTCGATCCACAGCCACGTGATCACCAAGGATCCGAACATGCCCATACCTTTTGTTCCACAGGACACCACTTTAGTAAGTCTCTTGACTATTCATTCTTCAAATTTCCTGTCATTTATAACTAATAGAAATGCAATGTGATGCAGGTGCCATGATCTTCCATGGAACAGGTTTTTCGTATGCAGGCTGCTTCTCACAGATATGTCTTGTAGATGTCTTATCAGTATCAGGTAAAATATCCTTTTATACTTCATGTATGCATGTTTTCTACCTTAATAGTTTTTCTAACTATCTGATTCTCATGCTTGTTTAGACAGGTCGTCAAGAAGTTACTTGTCTGCAGCGTGCGATGGAGCGTCTTTAGGCTAAGGTCGCTGCTTTCTCCTTTGATATTGACAATGATGGTGATAAGTGAAGACTGTCACCATCGGCTTCCATCAGGATTTTTCTTTGTTCATTTGCTTTCACGTATGAACTTTTATGATGTACAATTAATATAAACAATTTTGCAGAAATGGAAATTTTCTGTTTCAAATTCCGTACATTTTGCTTATTGCACTAAATTTACATCCAAATTTATTCAAATTTGTTTCAACATCATCATTCATTCAATCATGAATACAACTACAAGAATTGGAAGTCACACACTCAAAATCGTCCATTGGCACGCGTTTCGAAAGTCGAAGGATGGCGTAGGAGGAGGGCTAACAGGCTGTTTTAGCCCTAATGGCTGCTGGCTGGCCATCAGACCGTCAGACGGCTATTTGACAGCCAGTCAACTTTCATGCAACAATCGATCGATAGTTAGATGGTGGGCTAGCGGCTCTTTAGACTTTTCTGTCTTGATTTACGCACTATTTAAGTGCTCCTCCTTACTACTTTTCCGCGCCTTTTCTCTCATTTCTCGAGGCTTCTTTTTCATCTCTTCGAATCATTCAGCATGTCTGAAACTTCCTTTTGAATCTTCTAGTCCCTTCTAAAGCCTTTGAGGGACGAGGATTGAAAACGACTATAGTCTGCTGGGCTGTATTATCTGAAATTTTGTCGTCATGTCAAGCTCGACATTCTTTTTCTGAAGGACTGTACAACCTTTTGGGATTCTCACGATCATTTCTTTCACTTCAATAGGCAAGAAATTTGCCCTCTGTATGAGGAATTCTCAACCATACTCAATCATCACTCATCCAATTTTGAGAGCCTTATTCTTCCTACTATCCATACACCATTAGTATCTAATCTTGCCCACTTCTTTGACTTCCCGACTTCTACCATACGCATTCACACCAGGGGTGGTAGGGTGACATTATCTTCCATCATGCCTTTGCTTGAAATGATGGACAGGACTTTGTTTGGTTGGCTTTACCTTCTTCAGTTCTACCTCCTTGCACAATTTCTACTAGTCTCACAGGGTGGTCTCAGAGATCCACATCTTATAACCATCATTCCTCAGATGGGTCCCAACTTCACAACGTTCCCTTGATTCTAGCCGAGACATTGATCGGATTGGATCGAGTCAAGGTTGACCCAAGTTAGTGGTTTGTTGGCAATCTTCTACTTCTTTAGGTTCTTCTTATGTGATTCATCTCATTTCATTTTCATTCTGCTTTTTTTTCTTTTTTTTTATGCTCTAACTTTTTCCTAAGCCTCCCTTTCCCAGACTTTCGACTTAGCGAGCTTGCCCTAACTTTTGCTTGAGCCCCTCTTTTCAGGTTTTCAATTCAGTGGGCTTTCTTTTTTCTCATGCCATAACTTTTACCTAAACTACCCTTTTCGGGTTTTTAGCTTAGTAGGCTCGCCTTAACTTTTGCCCAAGCCGCCTTTTCCAGGCTTTTGACTTAGTAGGCTTTTTTTTTCTTTGTTTCTTTTTCTCAGATCTGGTTACAAGAGAGGTTGTCCATTCTAACATCGCCCGAGTGAGACATTTCCCATTATAGTCCTCAGCGTCATATAAGGTGGAGACTTGAGAGATGTTTTCCTTGGACTGATTGGCTTCAAGTCATTCCTGATACTCAAATTTGCTAGCAATGTCCATGGTGGAGATTAGAGCATGTGACAGTAGAGTATATCGCACGCGTACCTTTATCGGGTTTCACCCACAGTTCATTTTATGATCCTACCAAGTTGTGTCAACAATATAGTATGAAGTAAAGAATCGTGGATTGACTGATTGCTTTTGGCCCTAGGAGACTATGCTCGTTATCTAGAGTGTGTGAAAGATTCTTGACCACATCGCATCATTGAGAGGAATCTATTTCATGATCCTGATTTTGAGACAGACGATCGATACAAGGACTGGTTGACCTTTCAGGCTTCCATTTCTAATCCTGTTATTCGAGCTAGGTGATGCCGTGAGCGATACACTGAGCCTACTTGTAGTCCATCAAAGAGGCAGAGGTGACATTGTTAGTTCCTTGATTGGTTTAGATGTTTGATGTTTTCCTTTTGTTGTTATGCAAAATAATAAGGCATTTCAATAGGCATATTTGTTCCCAACAATTTCATTTCATTAATAACAGTATAATCTTTTTTCTTCAAACAATATGTGCACAATGAGACAACTCCTGTCATTAATCAGCCATTTTTAGTTTTCTGATTAATTATTTTTTTCTCTCACTTTTTTTATACAAAGTATTTCTTCAGCTTCTCCATGTTAATGGGTTCAATGAATTCATTCCCTTCCATATCTGATAGAATGATGGCTCTGTCGGACATGACCTTCATCACAATGAATGGACCACCCTCCCAATTGGGTTTGAACTTCCCTCTTGGATCAAACACAACTGGTCCTCCTTGCTTAGGGACTAACTCTCATTCTTTGAACTTCCTTACCTTTATTTTTTTGTTAAAGGCTTGAGCAACCTGTTTCTCATATAATTGCATGTGATACTTGGCCTTCATTCTTTTTTCATCGATCAAGGCCAATTGCTCACGTTTGTTGTTGGTCCATTTCCCTTCAGGAACTTTGCCTCCATTAGAACCCTCGTTGATTTTATTTCTATCTCAATTGGTAAAACCGCTTCTGAACCATATACCAATGAGAAGGGCGTCATACCCGTTGAGCTTCTGGGTGTTGTTTTATAACCCCATAACACAAACAACAACTTCTCTGCCCAAACTTTATATATCTATACCACCTTAGCCAACATCTTCTTGATGTTTTTATTAGCCGCTTCTACCGCTCCATTGGCTTGTGGCCAGTACAGAGACGACTTATGGTATTCAATTTTGTACTTCTCAAACAAGGCCTTAGTTTCTACTTGAAAATGAACCCCATTGTTAGTCATGACATGATGTGGTACTCCGAATCTGCATATGATGTTCTTCTCAATGAACTTCGCCATCTGCTTTGCCTTAACTTAATATAGGACTTAGCTTCTATCCATTTGGTAAAGTAGTCAATCGCCACCACCACATATTTGCCCATTCGATGCTGATGGTCTTATTTCACCTATAATGTCGATACCCTATGCAGCAAAGGGCTATAGTGTAGTCATCGCTTGTAGCTCCAAGGGTGGTTAATGGATCAACTTTTCATTAATCTGACACTAATGGCACTTCTTCACAAATTAGGCATAGTCTATCTCTATAGTTAGCCAGTAAAAACCTTGCCTCATGATCTTCCTTACAAGCACTAGCCCATTCATGTGCGACCTACATAAACCACTATGGATTTCTTTTATAAGTCTCGTTGCTTCTTTCTCAGCCACACACTTGAGTTGTATTCCTTTTGGCATTCTCTTGTACATCACCCCCTGCCGATAAGTAAATTGCTGGGCCAAATTTTGCAACATAACCCTATGTTTCTCGCTGGCCTCATTAGGCAAAATCCTCTCTTCTAGATATCTCTTTAAGCCATAAAACCATGGCTTTTCATCCACTTTGATTTCCATTACATAAGGTTCCATATAACAACGACCCCATTCCTATGGTATCATTATTGGTCTCACCAATAATTCTTGTGTGCTTGCTCATATTGATGCTAATGAAGCCAATGTGTCATCCATTTGATTCTTATTTCTATGAAGATAGGTGAAGGTGCACTGCTTGAACCTACCAATCAATCTTCTAATGTGTTCAAGGTAAGGTTTTAGCTTCCTTTCTTGCAGATTCTGATGTTTATTGGCTTAAGAGATGACTATTTTTGAATCTCCCAACACTTCAACTTCATCAATGCCTATGGCAATCATAGCTTCTAAACCAAAGGCATAGGCTTCATATTCAGCCATAATGTTGGTGACTCTAAACTCTAACTTCTTGGCGAATGGAATGACTTCTTCTGTCGATGATACCAAAATGACTCATATTCCAGCGCCGTTGCGATTAATAGCTCCATCAAAGAACAATCTCCATCCCACTACCAAGATTACCCCTAGATGCTCATCTGGAAATTCCAACTCCAATTGTTCATCATCATCAATTGAGATCATAGCCAAGAATTCTGCTACTACTTTTCCTTTCACCACCTTCTTGGTGACATATTCAATGTTGAATTTTGAAAACTGTACTAACCATCTCGCTATCTTCCCCACCAATGCTAGTGCCTCACAAAGATGCTTCATTTGATCTTTCTTCGAGACAACCTTAATTTTGTAAGACTGAAAATCGTGCCTCAATTTTTTTGAAAGCCAAACCATGGCTATGCACGTTCTCTTAACATAGCTATACTTTGTCTCGTACGGTAGCAAATTCTTGCTAAGATAATAGATGGTGTGCTAGACACCCTTCTTGTCTTCTTATGCTAGCATAGCATCGATGGCCTCTTCTTCTAGAGCTAAGTAAAAAATTAAATTCTTCCCAGGTTTTGGCGGTCTCAAAATCGATGGATTCTACAAGTACTTCTTAATCCTCTTAAATATCTCTTGGCACTAATCATTCCACTCCATTAGCTAATCCTTCTTTAAAAGCCTAAAGATCGATGCACAAATGGTTGTTAGTTTAGCGATAAACCGACTGATGTACTGGATCGTGCCCAGAAACCCTTGAACTTCTTTTCAGTCTTAGGTGATGGCATCTCCGTAATGGCCTTCACCTTTTCTAGATCTACTTCTATCCCTTTCTTGCCAACTACAAACCCCAGCAACTTCCTTGGGGTAACTTCGAAGACACACTTTTTTGGATTTAACCACAGCTTGTATTTCGTCACCCTTTCAAGGAATCTGTCTAAGGCTTCAAAGTGATCTTCTCGAGTCTCAGACTTCACCATCATGTCATCGACATAAACTTCTATCTCTTTATGCATCATGTCATGGAATAGTATTGTTGCCATTCGTTGGTAGGTTGCCCCTGCATTCTTCAATCCGAAGGGCATCATTTTGTAGCAATAAGTTCCCCATTCTGTAATGAAGGCCATCTTCATCTTATCTTCATTGGCTATCATTGTTTAGTTGTATCCAGAAAACCCATCTATAAAAGAGAACATCACACTAGCGGCAACGCTATCTAGATGTGAGGCAAAGGAAAATCATCCTTTGGTGAGACCTTGTTCAAGTCTCGACAATCCATACACATTCGGACCCTTCCGTCCTTCTTCGGTACTGGCACGATGTTGGCTAACCATTTTGGATACTTCACCACTTCCAGGAACTTAGCCTCAATTTGTATAGAGACTTCCTCTTTGATTTTCTAAGCCCATTCTAGTCTCATTCTTCTCAGTTTCTATTTAACCAGCTTCACCTATGGATAAGTCAAAATTGTATGCTCAGCGATGCTTCTGTCAATTCCAGGCATGTCATCATAGGACCAGCCAAAGACTTCTTCATACTTCTGTAACAATTTTTCAAATTTCTCTTTCTCTTTAGGAGTTGTATCAAGTGCAATGCATATGTTCTTAGGTTTTTCGATTGTACTAAGATTAATGTCATGAATTTGAATGGTAGGAATTTCAAATATGCAAGTGAAATGCAAATTATGATGCACGACACCATTACGAAAAACGTCACACAAATAAGAAAAATTATTTTTCATTGCATTAAACTTTGAAAGATAAACAATGTCCTCTTCTTCAAAGAGGTTAGGTACAAACACATCTTCATAAGATACACTTGTAATTCTTTCTTCGATTAAAGCAGCAAGGTCGATGGACGGATCCATTGGCGGTGCTTTTTCTTGAGGCTTCTTCTCCCTTATGGTCATCTTCTCCATTTCTTCCATCAAGTCATTCCCTTTGGAGACTCCTGCTTGAAGGATATCTTTGAAGATCACAAATTCGGGCTTCAACATTCCTTTGAAAACCCATGGTTCAGCAGCCCCCATACACTTCGTATCTTGGGTTTGATGAATTTGATGAATCTCCCTTTCTTAGGCTCAATGTCTTCTTCCCCTTTGGATTCATAGCCCAACCCTCTTCTAGAAGTCTGGCCTTTGAAGTCTACGAAGGATGGTAAGCCACATCCATTCCTCCCAAGCCCAATTCTTGGTAAGTATCCTTATTTCTTTATTATCACAGCTACAATTGGGCTGACTTCGTCAATCATGGGTACTTGAAAGCCGCCCATGAAAGATATTTCTCCAACCTTCACACTCAAAGCAGTTGGTGCAATAGTTGAGGCTGCATGAATGGTTACGATATCCCCATCCATGTTGAATCAGATTTTCTGATGTAAAGTGGAAGGAATCCCTCCTAGCAGATGGAACCATGCTCGTCCCAACAAGGCAGCGAATGTAACTGGGATATCAAGGACTATGAATTCCATCATAGCTTCAATTAGCCCGGTGTTCATTAAGGCTTCAAAGATTTCTATGGCATTTCTCTTCAAATTATCAAAAGCCCTGATCACCATCTCACAAGGCTTGAGTTCATCTTCATTGACTCCGTATTTGTACAATATCTTCATAGGCACAATATTGATGGCGGATCCATCATCCACCATGATACAAGGAGACATTTTTCCACCAATCTCTATGGTGATGAACAATGGCTTGTTATGATTCCTCTCTTCGAATGGTAGATCTTCGTCAGTAAAGGTGATTTCTCCTCTTTCTCTTACCCCTTTGGGTTCTGCTCTAGTCAAGGCGGTCAAGATTTCACTAGTTGTGGTAGCCATTGATATTGTTACCTTCGCCATGGCTTCTCTATGCTTTTGGGATGATATAAGCAAATCCCAAATGCTAGAATTTGCTTGAGCCTTCTTTAACTGTTTGATCATTTGATCCTTTTACTTCTTGGTTTTTTCCTCTTTGGAAACTTCTTTGTCATTTTCAACTGTCTTCTCAGTTGGTTTCTCCCTTTCCTTCTCATGGTAAGATCTACCACTCCTTGTCATCCTTGAACCATTCTCTCTCTCACCCTTGAGTGTTTCTTCCTCATGTGTTTCTCCCTCAATTCTCACCTCTTCTTCTTCATCACTATTAAAGTCAACCCAAAAGTTTGGAAAGATCTTGACTTTAGGGATGTCATCCCAAATCCTCATAACTCTCGCTTCCTTACATCTTCTAGGTAAACTCTTCCTTTTCATCAAACTCCCAACTCGCTTCCCTTTTCTAGCTTTATTACCCTTCTTCACCTTCAGTCTCATAGGCGGCAAGCCTTTTCTAGCCACTTTTCTAGCCATCCACTTCTTGGCAAAAGAGCTTGATGGTGTGGGCTTCTTCTTGATGAATGTTATTTCGACTTCTTCTTCTGCTTGTTTTTGTAGTTTTTCCTCTTCTTGATCATTGAGATTCATAACTTCGGGCTCTAGGCTTCACTTGACTTCCTTTACTACAATGTTAGTCCATCCACCTTTCTTAGTGTGAATCTTGGCTGCCAAAGGAATGGGTTTGCCTTCCACCCTCTCAATGATCTCTTTCGGCTTTTCTTCTTTGGACTCTTTAGCCTCGGACTTCTTCGTTGAAACCACCCTTCTAACAGATTGTTCTAGCTTGGATTTCTCCCTTCTCTTGGCCCTCTTAACCTTGCTCGATCTACTTTCCTTGAAAAAGTTCATTACTTGCTCTTCAGTTAAGCCCGATCCAATCATGTTGGTTGACAGAGGAGGCACCGGATTGTAATTAAGCAATGGATTGCTCCATGTGTTGGGCTCATATGTCTCCAGGTCAGGAATCTAGCTCTTGTCGATCAAATTTTAGATCTCATGGCGAAGGCGAGTGCAGTCATCAATCTTGTGACCGGTCACTTAATGGAATTCACATTTCTCATGGTGCCTCAAATTCCTTGGTAGTGGATTTGGAAGCTCTCTTGGTGACAATGGCTACAAGATCCTTTCGGCTTTCGACCTTGCAAAGACTTTGGAAAGTGGCATTCCCAAACGATTGAATCTTCTTTATGGGGCCATCGCCTTTACTTCTACATACTTCGTGCCTAACCCACTAGGTTGGTGATACTGCCTTTGACTTCCTCGAGGGTAGCTATGGTTACGTCTCTTCTCTTTAGATTCCAACTCTTCTATTTGGACACCTGAGTTATACAAGTCTTCGAATATTTTGATGGGGAAGCTTGCCAGTCTATCACTGATGAAGCTATGGGCTCTATTAATCACCATGCAAACCTGGTCCTTCTCCATAAGCCTGGTAGTCATTTTGGCTGCCTTAGCCCTCCAACGAACTAGGTACTTCGAAAAAGTCTCGTTGGGCTTTTGCCTTGTCGTCTCCAAGTCCCTCAAAGTTACCCCCAGTTGGGTATTGTGGTGGTACTACTCTACAAATTGTTGAGAAAGTTCCTCTCAATCTTCTCAAACTCTCTTTGGAAGGTCATGATACCATGCTACCACATCATCTTCTAAGGATAGCATAAAGTATTTTAGTATGTGCTCCATTGTCAAAGGAGTTGTGGCCATGATGGTTACATGCTGCCTAAAATTTCAGTTTTGGGATTCCCCTCTCCATTGAACTTGGGCAAGTCTGGCAAGCAAAATTTTGGAGGCAAATCTTAGTCTCCCATAAGCAAGATGTCATCTAGGTCTTTGACCCTTTTCGACCCCTTCTTCTTCAAAAGGGATTAGACCTTCCCCATGTCCTTGGCCAGCTGCCTAATACGGGTTCTTTGTGGTTGACCGAGCTTTTCTCCCGATTTCTGCCTTGGCTAGTTTCACCATCACCATCACCATCACCATTTCCATCAGGTGGTAGTTGATTCATGCGGTAAGGCCCATTTTAGAGTGCTTCAATGAGTTGGGCCATTTATTACTGAATTGCGGTCATGTTAGCTCTTAATTGGACTACTTCTGCATTGTTGCTGTTGGGTGTGACCATTTCGTCTTCTTGTCTAGTCAAACGACCACCTCGTCTAACCTAAGCAATGATGGCTGCAAAACAAAGGTGTTAATGCCGTACATGAATGCATGTATGCGTGATATGATGCATGCTCATCCAAGGGCAAAGATATGCTTTCAACCCTCCAACCTTATTCCTCCCACACACGTGAGGTCAAGTCTCTTTTCCTAGGATTTTTGGCCTCATTCCTAAGTCATTATCATGGGTATGGGAATGCGAGATTCTATCTCCTAATTCTAACATTCATGTTGATGTTGGATTTTTTATGACTATCATAACATGGTTTTCAAAACGTCGTGATGACTTTAACTTCATGGCACATGTTCCCATTTTGTTCTTATGGGTGACTTGACATATGGCACTCATTCATAAGGTTTTGAGTTGGTGTTATTTTAATCATGGGGACTTTACATCTATAGAGATGCAATTCAACATGGGTTTTGGATATTCATCCTACTAGAAATTTCTATAGACATTTACATGGGCTTAAGTCTCAAAGGTCCAATGGTCTGGGCTTCTTTGAGCGAGAGATGCCCCTTTAGGCTGGTCTTTTTTTATTACAATTCAATGGTTCATGCTCAAAGGTGGTGACACCAACATGAGTCATCTAAGGGTTGAATGGAGCCAAGGACATTTCATGCCAATGCCACACGACTAATTTTAGGCAATTCATGCTCATTGTGTGCAAAAGTGTAGTGATGCAAGGACCCATTATATCAACACGAGGTATTATAATTCGATATTCCCATTAGAATCAACTTCTGTTATCCCTAGTGGAGTTGCCACTGTGAATAAGTCTTTCATCCCGCCAGAGTGTTTGCAACCATGACACTGTGTCAAAGCCTCTTTCGAGGCTTAAGGGAACATAAATGAGCCATGGACACGTCTGGAGAAAGTAGTCGCCACCCAATTATTCAATTGAGAATGAATGGGGGCAATCTGATCTCTCGCTTCGGGACCTAAATTACCCTCATCCCTTCAAAGATGGGTTCGGGAAGTTAGGTACGAGTCTTTCGACCCACCCGGATGTGAATTTGGCCTCCACTTGATAAATACCAAATAAAAATAACTCGTATTCTTACTTAGTTCACTTAGATTGTTCATTTTATGCACACAATTCCATTCATCTGTATTAGGCATATTAGGTGATTATTCAATCAAAACAAGAGGGAGGAGAATATATTACAATTCCATCATACATGGGGGAAGGGGAGAGGATTACAACAATTGTTATTCAACAAAAAAAAAGTATTCCAAACATATATATACATTCGAAACTCCACAGATGATGAATTCATCACCAACATATGTGAGTCTATTCAACATCTATTAAGCTTCTTACATGTCTATCCAAACAAATTTTACTAAGGGCGTTCATTCTTAGTGATGGTCCCTCACCATCAATGTGAGTCCACCATCACTTCATGGCATCATACAAATACACTTCTTAATATACAAACATCCATACATTTATAAATCATACAAAGCCATAATCTAATATCATGGCACTCTACCCTAGATTTTGATAAATTCTAACATGGCAGTTTTACCTATTGCTATTCTAGCATAATTCATATCAATTCGTATTATCATGGCATTCATGGCATATTCTAGCCTAATCATGGCATTTTAGCCTAATTCAGATGATCGAAATCAATTATAGCTGTTCTAGCTCAAATAAAAAAATCTAGGGGTAAAATGGTAAGTCTTATATATTCTATGCTATTTCCTAGCATTCATCAATGCAAGTAAATTTTCTTGCATGATTCTAATCATGTGCTCTTGAGCATGATTCTAAATATGTTCTCCTAGTCATGATTCTAAGCATTCGCAAAGAAAGTAAATTCCTAAACATGTTTCTAATAAAGGAAGGTTTGCGAACTTACCTCGACACTCTTATCCATCTTGTAGAACAAATTGGGTTAGCACAATTCATAATAACCCTAAACATGCTCCTAAGCATAAATTAAATCCTAAACATGCTTCTTCTAAGTAGGAAAAATAAAAGAGAAAATGGGAGGGAGGAGAGAATTCTGCTTTTAAGACGTACCTTTTTCAGGTTTAGAGCAATAAAACATCTGAAAAAATATTTAAACTAGAAAAGACTTCTCAAATTCTTGAACCTGTCTTCAAGAGGGAGAAAGATGATTGTATTCGACAATCGGTGTGTCCAGCAAAGTGAGGGAAGGGGGGTTTATATAGGAGAGATGTGAAGATGAAAAAGGAAGTTTTTTAAGCTAATTTTTGAAAATAAGCCAACAAGAGCCAAGTAGCTATCTCGTGACTGCTGGCCATTGGCAAACAACTAGGTGGCTATCTTGAATAGCTAGGCGGCTGTTTGATGGCCGGCCAGTCAATATCTTTTCGATCCTTGTAGTCTCTTAAGACTTTTGTTCGTCCGATCATAGGTAACTTCTTGAGTTCAACTCCGATTTGTGATTTGTAAATTTCTGCGAAAACTAGACATTCCTAGCTTCGCAATAATATATGAATCATCATCAAATTTCTCATGAATAAATTTTTATGATTTTTCAAATTCAAGTGTCAGTTTTCAAGACTCTTCACCAACTCCTTCTCACCTTTCTCATCTTGAACCTTAAAGGCATTTCATTCATTTTCTTTGCTCAACATTTACCTTTATTTCATCATCGAGCCTCAAAAATTTAGTGTCTATAGAGTTGATAAGTAATGATAGACTCATGATTGTTGTCGAGGAATCATTACTTTGATACTATCTCAGTCATCCTATTCTATTTTTTCTTAGTTATATAGTTTGAAATTGTCATGAATATGTTGTGACATTTAGACAGAATGTTTAAGAATTTGTTTTTGGATTGATGCCATGTTGGCTCCTAGTTTTCTTTATATTGTGTGAGTTGGAATAAAATGAGTAATAAATGGACTCACAATTGGTGGTGAGGTATTTATTGCCTAATTTGGTTTCATTTCATTATTTTATACTTTAATTTATAAGTAATTGTTCTTGTTGCTTGAGTTATACTTTGTTGCATGTTCTATATCCTTTATTGATGCTATTTCATTGATGTGATTGATGGGAGAATGTAAATGGATGATTTCCATATTTTTATTTTATCTCTTTTGTTTTATCTTATCCATTTATAAAGACATGATGTAGTCCTTTTCCTCATTCCCTTATGTTTCGTGGGATTCTAATTCTATTCTCCCCCCTCCTTTCTTTGTATGTATAATATTTACTCACCTCACATGCTAATAAGATAAAATAAGTTGTGTGTTAAAATGAATTAGGATCAATGAAGTAAATAGTACTGTAATAAAAACTTTAGACTTAACAAACCTGAGTAGAGGCCGGATTCACAATCGAGCAAAGTTTAATCTCATACCTAACTTCTCAAACCTATCTTTAAAGGGGTGAAGGTAGTTTAGGATCAGAAACAAAGGATCAAACTACTGTCACTTACAATTTTCCCATGGTTAGAACAGGGGTGGTGACTCCATTTCATTTCTTCAGGCTTGCCTTTGTGGCCTGTTCTTTGTTCCCCTAAAGTCCTTTTGGGCTTTGATGCAGTGTCGTGGTCGCAATCTCTTTGGTGAGATGAAAGTCCCGTTCATAGTGGCGACTCCACTAGGAATAAAAAATGTTGATTCTAAAGGGAATGCTAAGTCCTTTGTTTTGTTACATTAATGTTTATTCTTTGTATCACTACCCTTGCATACAATGCACAACTTGCTTATCTTTAGCCGTGTGGCTGTGGTGTTAGATGTCCTTGGCTTTATTCGACCCATTGACGACTCTCATCATTGTCACCACTTTTGAGCATGTACCAATTCCATTTTGGTATAGAAAGAGACCGGGCTAATGGGGCATCTCTCGCTCGAAGGAGCCCTTGGACATTAGACCCTTGTGACCTAAGCCTATATACATGAACTTGGTAATTTCCTTTAGGATTTCCTAAAACTTTTGCATAAATTTGGATGTGAAAACCTTGCCCTAAGCCATGAATGATCATAGGCCCATATTGATGACTCATTGTTCAACCCATATCATGATCTTTTTTTTCTTAACCAAGAAGTTGATAAGTGGCAAAGAGAGGTCATCAACCCTTGATTATTGAAAGATCAACCAAAAAGTTGAAAGTAACCCAGAGGAGTGTAAGCACTAGATTTTGGTTTATAGTTTAGATGTCCAATGATGATAGCCAGACACACTAACCAAATGCAAAATTGAATCTAAGAGGCATTAGAACTCCAAAAAGAAACACCAAGATGTGGGAAAAATAGATAAAACAGTCGTTAAACATTGTGGGAAGGCAAATATTAGAGTTTTTTTAGAATTCAGAACCCAATTAAAGATAGGCGAGTGCCTATCCATGATAAGCGCATGCTATCCTTTGAGATTTTCATCATAACCATCACTCTGTCCAAATATTAGGGTTTTGTACTTTTAAGCCTTTGAATAGGCATGCGCCTATCAGCTAGGGTACAATAGGTGCACGTTTGTTGTCTCGAATCTCACATTGGTTTTGAATTGTTTTGCAAGATCACGCCATGCCTATATAAATAAATGTTACTATTCATTCAAGCTATCGAAATCTATTGACTCACACAGTACTTTGTGTTATTAGAGAGTCTAGAGAGTAGGAAATTGAGGGGCTTTAAGTGTCTTCCTATGGTGTTTCCTTGGAGGAGTTCTCGGTGTCTAGAAGTGCCCTTTGGATTATTCTAGGGTGCCTATCAAAGTAAAGATTCTGCTTCTGGTAATGCTAGAATCCAGGTGAGTCCTGAGGACATCTTATGTTTGTTTATGCATGCTTGTTTTGTTTGTTTAGTATCATGTTAGGAATGATATTGCTTATATGCTTTTATTATGACATGATTATATCTCCTCTTCCTCCTCCTCCTTCTTCTATTTCTTTATTTTTTCTTCTATTCCTTCTTTTTGTTCATTGATGCATAATGGTGGACTCACAAATGATGATGAGGGATTATCATGTTTCTATGAATTATGTTTTGGATTTTATGCTTTGATTAGTATGAGTATAACATGTTAGAATCATGCTAAGTTTTATGCTTTTATGATCTCTTTTCCTTCTTTTATTTTTTCTGTATTAAGCATGGATAGATGATGGTGGACTCACACTTGTTGGTGGGGGACTATCACCTTGATATGGGTTATGGTTGAGGTAAATGTATTGTGTGAGATGCCATATTAGGAACATGTTTTAAGAATGATTTGATAATTAATTATGCATCTTTTCGTTTCTTTGATTGTTCATGATTAAGTGAAAGCATATTCTTTACTTCCCCTTTCTTTTCTTTTTTTTTCTTGATTGATGAGAGCTGATAAACAATGGAAAGACTCATAATTGATGTTGAGGAGTCATTCTTTTAACAGTATCTCATTTATTATAATGCTTGAGGAGTCATAATTGAGTTGTTGCCATGATTTCTTTATGGTTATATTTGAAATGGCATGAATATGATGTAGCGATTAGGTTGCATGTTAGGAATTTGTTAATCTTTATCCATGCTGTGTTTTTTTCTTTGATATTTTTATGAGTCAGAATCAAATGAGTCGTAAATGGACTCACAATTGGTGGTGAAAGATTTATTATTTAATTTGGTTTGTTTCTTTGTTTTCTATCTTAATTCATGAATGATTGTTTTTAGCGCTTATGTTTAGTTACATTTTTTATGTATGTTGTCCACGATATTTTTGCTATGACTTGGAGGATGTAAGTGGATGATTTCCATATCTTTACTTTATTTCTTTTATTTTATTTTGTACATTTATAAAGACTCAATATAATCCCTTTCCCCATTCCCCATTCCCCATGTTTTATGGAATTGTAATTCTATTCTCCTCCCTCCTTTTTTTGTATATATAATATGTACTTACCTCACATGCTAATAAAGATAAAATAAGTTGCGTGTTAAAATGAATTAGGGTCAATAGAATCAACATTAAAATAATAGAAACTTTGGACTTAGCAAACCCGAGTGGAGGCCAGATTCACATTTGGGCGAGGTTTAATCTTGTACCTAACTTCCTGAACCCATCTTTGAATGGTGAGAGTAGTTTAGGCCTAGAAGCAAGGGATTAGACTATTGTCATTCACAATTTTCCCATGGGTAGACATCGGTGGCGGCCATTTTATTCTCCAAGCTTGCCTTTGTGGCTTATTTTGTGTTTCGTTAAGTCCTTAATGGACTTTGACACAATGTCGTGGTCTCAATCACTTTGGCCATGCTCACAATAGTAACTCCACTGGGGATAAGAGAAGTTGATTCCGAAGGAAATGCTAAGTCCTTTGTTGTGTTTTGTTAATGTTTATTCTTTGCATCACTACACTTCCACACAAATACACAACTTGCCTTGTCTTTAGCTATGTGGCTTTGATGTTAGACGTTCTTGGCTCCATTCGACCTATTGACAACTCTCATCACTGTCACTACCTTTGAGCACATACCATTTTCTTTTGGTATTAAAAGAGACCGGCCCAAGGGGGCATCTCTCGCTTAAAAGAGCCCTTGGACATTGGATCCTTGTGACCGAAACCTATATAGATGAACTTAGTAATTTCTTTTAGGATTTCCCCAAAACTTTTTGCATATTTGGGTATGAAACTCTTGCATTAAGCCATGAATGATCATAGACCCACGTTGATTACCCATTGTACAATCCTGATCTCTTTCAATAACCAAGTTGATAGTGACCAAGTAGATGTCATCAACACTTGATTGTTGAAAGGTCAATCAAAAGTTAAAAGCAACCAAAAGGAGGTTATCAAAATTTGATGATCATGTATAAGATTAAACTTGAGTAAATCACCTTAGAGCTATCCTCATAATGTCTTAGTGATAAGGGAATTCATGCCCAAATTAGAGAGTTAAAAGTCTCCATATCCCACGTTGATTGGAGACAAGCCAAAAATCCTAGGAAAGAAACTATGCCAATTGTGTGGGAGGAATCAGGTTGGGAGGAGAATGTATTCTTATTACATGTAATTGTACTGAATGTGCATTCATGCATACAAGCATTCATGCATAGAATGTGTTTCATGCATCATTCTAATTTTTTATTTTGTAGCCATTATAGCTTGGGCTAGAGAGAGTGGACATGGGTCGGAGTCAAAGGAAATCTTCAAAGAGCAATAACTGTGGTAGCCAGGGAAATGGCTAATAATTAGCATTTGATTGAAGAAATGGATAGGATAAGGATGGATATGGAGACATTAAGGCAGTTGATGGCTCACTTAACTGAAATTGTGGTTACTAGGCTACCACAATCGACATCAACTAGTGATAACAATGGTGAAGGTGCTGGTACTAGTCGTAGTAAGGAAAAGGAGAAAGACAAGGACACTGGAGAGATGATGTGGAATTCTTTGACAAAGAGGATTATCTAAAGTCAAAGGGACTAGAATCTATGAGACAATTTTCCAGAGATATGGAGAAATTGTAGTCCATCATCAAGAAGAAAGGCCTAGAAGGTGTTAGTGATCTAGGTGACATTCAGTTGGAGCTCCTGCCAAATTTTTGAATGTCTGACTTACCAAAGTTCAATAGGAGGGGAGATCCGAAAACCTATTAGATGCAGTATGCCATTGTGATAGGAATAATTGGTTTATCTTGGTAGCAAATTACTCATATGTTTTTACTATCATTGGAGGGGCTAGCAATAACATGGTATCACCAATTGGAAAAATTTGTACGACAGGATGGATAGAGCTATTTGAGACATCTGCAATTCTCAACTTGACATTTCTTTGCGAGAATTGGAGACTACCCGTCAGGGAAACAATGAGACTTTTACTACCTATATATTTTAATAGAGGGAAAAGACAATTTAGATGGTTGATTGCTGACACATCCGAAAATAGGATTGTCTCCCAAGTATAGGAGTGTCGAAGTAATAAACCCGGTGAGACCGGGGTCGATCCACAAGGAAGAGGATTTAGTGCTACAAACTATAAGATAAGCAAATATAATATGAATAATCAAAATGATATTAACAAAAGGTGGTAAAACCATCCATGGAAATAGGAGGTAAAACCTACCATAGCAAATGAAAGAACAATTTTATAAGTAATAAATAAGAATAATTAAAGTACAAAAGTAAGAGGAATTAACACAATAACAATGAAAGCTAAGGTTAGGGGATCCCCTTTGATATATCAAATAAGGATAAGTAGCCCATTTTAGTTATATGAATTATATTTGTTTCGTTACCAATATTTATACCACTTCTTGTAAATGGGTTCAAGCATCCAATGTGTCAATCACTATATGTCTACAACAAATCAAGGTTCCTAACTAGATTCATGTCAGTAAGGAAGAACCATACGACATCTAGAAAGGATCCAAGCATTTGATGTGCCAAGGATTGTCGACAATGGATCAAGACCTCCACTTTACGAGTGGTGTCAAGATTGATTAAAGAAATAAATATAAAACATATAAAATAAATAACGAAAGAATATTATTATTAAGCACATATCAAGGGTTAGGAAATCCTTATTCTCATATCAAGGGTTTCACCCTTTCACCTTAGCAAAAAAGAATTTAGTAAAACATTATAAAAGAAAGAAAACAAATTGCAAGAAAAAGAAAATTCATTATTAACATTAAAACACAAGAAAGAAAAACACAATAACAAGAGATCCCACCAAGGCCAAGATGCCCTAATGGGTCACAAGGCACCTCTATTTATAGATACACTCAGGGGCAAACTTGTCAAATTACAAAGGAACATTTGTCAAATATTTTGTTGACAATTGGGGTAATTAGGTGAACCAATTTTGACCACCCATTTTGACATTGAATTATTGAGACTTTTGATCACATATCTTCATGAAAGTTGTAGATATTTCTCTCAGCTTTCTAGAACAACTTGATTCATACGATTTGGATACGTATATCAAGAGATATAGTCAAAATACCGAGGGATGGTCAGGCTGGGCTGAAACTGTAGATGGGTTCAATTTATGCCCATTTTTGGTCCACTAAGAGCCCGAATTTGATGATGCATGTGAAATACAATCTTATAGATAATTTAATCAACTTTCCAAAACATTATGATTTGCACCATTCTGATCTATAAATAGAAAGTTAGACCCATTTTACCAAACCTACATCAAAACAAAAATTAAGAGAAAGTTAATTCAAAAGATGTGAAGACTATGAATATGCTTAAGTTGAGAAATTTAATGGCACTATTAATGCAATATGATGAATTAAGTTCTTATTAAGCATACATATTTAAGTGTTCATCACACCCCCCAACCAGCTTACTGCTAGTCCCTAGCAATTAAAGCGTTATTATTTAGAAGTGATTTATAGAATTTTACATCCAAATAAACAAACGTTCAACCGATTTTTTTTAATGACTCATGTACCCTTCAATCAAGATATTAAAAACCTTCTTTTTTTGTGCTCAGTCGACACATGACTATGGGGCTTATTAGAAAGAAGCCATATTAGTTCTAATATTTGTTAAGGCTAACAATCTTAGGCAGGGGCATTCATTCATCATTATTTTTGTGTATATATATATTTTTTTTTCTCTTTTTTTTTTTTTTGAAAGAATGAATCTTTAACCCATTTAGCAATCCTTAGGCTAATGACTCCCAGACCAGTTGGCCTTAGGGCATTAGGTGTTAAGACACCCCTACGAGCTTAACGACTCGAGTTGCTGATGCTCTATTTTTGCTTAGAAACTTGTGGATAGTGCAATATTCAATCCCATTAAGCTTTCTCCTTGATCTATGTAACGAGCTTTGGGCCAATAGCTCCCAGACTAGTTGGTCTTAGGGTATTAGGTGTTAAGGCATCCCTTGAGCTTAATTGCTCGAATTAAGTAGGCTACGAGACCAAACTTATCCACAATCGCTCTTTTCTTTTTTTTTTTTTCTGTTTTTTTGAACTTTCCCCTTCTCTTTGTTGTTTATCCTAAACAAAACAAAAGAACTTAAATATTACAACATTTCATTTTGCCACCCACAATCATGCATCAAGGTATGTGTGTGTGTGAAGAAAGGTTCATGAATACTTGCTTAACGAGTACATAAGCACAAAGTTTATTGAATGATAAGGTTGTGAGAGTTCTTAAATTTGAATAATTCAAAGTGAAATGAATAAGACCTCCTTGTTATAAAATTCAAAAATCAAAACTAAATAATATTAAGTTAGTTAAAATAGGTCTTCGAAAATGCAAAAACAAAATGACAAATTGGTTAGAGTGTGTTTTAAGAGTTCAAACTGACCCTCTTTACTCTGCCATTCCTAACCCAGAATGCGTCTCAAGAGGATTTGAACTCCTTACACCACACTCTGAATCTAAGTACTAACTCACTTTTTTTTTTTTTTTGCAAGAAAAAGAAAATTCAAGACACACTTATGTCTACCATCCTTCCCCCTCAACCAAATGAAACATTGTCCTCAATGTTTAAATGTAGAGCGATAAAGTATAGGAGACATTACCTAAAGTTTCTGTTATTCAATAGAGATGACCTGAAAAACATGTAAACTAAAATGCAAAAATAAAAGATAAGAAAAATTACAAACGAAGATTTAGATCCAATTTGTACTTTTTGTTTTGTCCCCCTGACCAATTAATTTGAGTTATAGCTGGATCAGGTTCATACTCGACTGCTTGTAATTTGTCAAGTAACTCATAGCAGAAGTGGCAGAAACAAGGATCTGTCGCACCGAATGAGGGATAAAATTCAGTTCTACAGCTGCATCAACAAAACTTATCAAAGGATCAAAGAAATTTTTAACATTCAACAAACCTATGGGTTTTTGATGGAGATTTAGTTGGGCCTAAGAGGCAATTTGAAAAATTCCTTTGAGAGTACCAAAGCCACTTGGTAAAGCAATAAATGCATCCGAATTGATAAGCATATATGCCATGCGTTCATGCATAGAGGAGACCTGTAACTCCTTCCCAACCGTTTTTTCAACGATACTTTCTACAGCCAAAGCTTTAGGAATAATACCCAAAACTTGACTGCCTCCTCCAAGTGCAGCTGTTGACACATAACCCATTAACCCGAGGCTACCTCCCCCACAAACCACATGAATCATTCTTTCGGCTAATAGCCTACCAAGATAATTTGCTACTGCTACAAACTCTTCACTTTTACCCGGTCGAGATTCACAGAATACATATATCCTTTGGATTCGACATTTTGAAGTTCCCTCCATGTCTGTGCAACTCTCTAACTATGTGTGAAAAGGAGAACAAGAGATGTCATATTTATGGAGTGCAAAAAGGTATTCTAATGATGACATCTAAATAGGTAGCTCGGTTGTTTGTTGAAAAAGTTTGACAATAATGTATAGAAATTCAAAAAAAAGATGATGAAATAAAATACCATAAATGAACAAGTCAAACAAAAGATACAAATTCAAAAATGACAATTGTAATGTATTAAAATTCAAAAATGATAGCACACATGCATATGTACAGGTAGTTGTGACTGTGGCTCACATCTTCCTCTGGTTTTACGTCCAGAAACGGCTTAAACACCTTCTATGAGTTGGGGATATGCTTCCCATCCAGTTTTCTTTTAAACTGGCAAACAGGGTCGTTTTGAGTCAGATTCCAAAGACTATAACGTTCCTGCTCATCTCGAAATTGTGTCCACAATTTAAAAATTTCACGCTGCACAAGTCCACAAGAATGCGTCTCAAGAGCCACTCGGATATCATCCAAAGACTTCCTACTCAGTCCATTCTTGATGAACTATATTTTATCCTCTCGATTATTAGACAAATATCATAACGAAAGGCAACGCTGGTTACAAGTCTATTGTGCACATCTGTGACAAACTTGTAACCTTTTCGCTCTTCGCTTTTTGGCGTAAGAGCTTTTTCTCAAACTTGGCATGTGGGGAACAAGATTATCTGAAAACTCACAAGAAAATCGAACCTTGGCTTCAATTAACCATCTTAAATCAGTAGGAATACCCTTGCGCATCAACATCCTTTGTCTTTCTGCCCGAGCTTTGTAAATTTTAAGCAAATCATTTTGAGGAAGAGAGGGAAAATGTTTGTGCAGATTGGAGAGAATGGTATCTGATGAACACTTAAATATGCATGTTTAATAAGAGTTTAATTCATCATGTTGCATTAATAGTGTCATTAAATTCCTCAACTTAAGCATATTTGTAGCATTTGCATCTTTGGAATTAATTTCTCTTAATTTTGGTTTTGTTGCAGGTTTGGTAAAATGGGCATAACTTTCTATTTATAGATCAGAATGGTGCAAATCATAATGTTTTGGAAAGCTGATTCAATTATCTACAAGATTGCATTTCACAAGCATCATCAAATTCGGGCTCTTAGTGGACCAAAATTGGGCTTGAAGTGAACCCATCTACAGTCTCGGCCCAGTCTGACCAGGCCGCAGTATTTGGACCGTATCTCTCAAAATACGTATCCAAATTGTGCAAATCAATATGTTCTAGAAAGCTGAGAGAAATATCTACAACTTTCATGAAGACATTTGATTAAAATTCTCAATATTTCAATGTCAAAATCGGATGGTCAAAGTCGGTGCCTAATGATCCCAATTGTCAAAGATATTTACAACTAATATTTGACAATTATGCCCTTGTAATTTGACAAGTTTGCCCCTGGATGTATCTATAAATAGAGGTGCCTTGTGACCCATTAGGGCATCTTGGCCTTGGCTGGAACATTTTGGCTTTGGCTAGGATCTTGTATTGTGTTTTGTGTGTTTATGTTATTAATGAATTTCATTTTTCTTGCATTTTATTTTCTTTCTATTATAATGTTCTTCTAATTTCTCTTTTGCTAAGGTGAAAGGGTGAAACCCTTGATATGAGAATAAAGATTCTCTAACCCTTAATATGTGCTTAATAATCTTAATCTTATAATGCTTATTCAATATGATTTATATTTAATTTCTCAATCAATCTTGACACCACTCGTAAAGTGGAGGTCTTGATCCATTGTCGACAATCCTTGGCACATCAAATGCTTGGATCCTTTCTAGATGATGTATGGTTCTTCCTTACCGACACGAATCTAGTTAGGAACCTTGATTTGTTGTAGACATATGATGATTGACACATTGGATGCTTGAACCCATTTACAAGAAGTGGTATAAATATTGGTAATGAAACAAATATAATTCATATAACTAAAATGGGTTAATTATCCTTATTTGAAATATCAAGGGCGGATCCCCTAACCTTAGCCTTCATTGTTATTGTGTTAATTCCTCTTGTATTTTAATTATTCTATTGTTTATGAACTTTTTATTTTATTTACTATGGTAGGTTCTACCACCTTATGAAATTGTTCTTTAATTTACTATGGTTGGTTATACCACCTATTTCCATGGATGGTTTTACCTCCTCTTGCTTTTTGTTTTATATTTAAATGGTCGGTAATACCACCTACCATCTTACATATTTATTGATATTATCTTGTCATTTCTTTGAATTATTCATATCATATTTGCTTATCTTATAATTTGTAACGCTAAAATCCCTTCCTCGTGGATCGACCTCGGTCTCACCGGGTTTATTACTTCGACACTCCTATACTTGGGAGACAATCCTTTTTCGGATGTGTCAAGTTTTTGGCGCCGTTGCCGGGGAAGGTAAAAATTGGCGTGCAAAATTGTAAGTATTCTCTTTTCTCATCTTAGATCTAAATTTTTTATTTTTTTTGTGTGTTCATCTTTTCCTCTCTTTTCTTCTCTCTTTCTTGCATGAAAATTTGGTCACGAACATCTAGTGGTAGACTTGTTAGAAAAACATCATCTTCCTTAGAAAACATGGCCAACAATCATGAGGAAATATTCACGGATGAAGGGGACAACCGTTCGCAACAAAATGATCAAAACCAACGAAGAACCCTCAGAGACTACATGAATCCGGTAAGGACTAGTGCACCATCTTGTGTAGTTTCTCCTCCAGATTCAATCCATTTCAATTTCAAACCAAGTTTTGTTCGACTTCTACCCACTTTTCATGGCCTTGACATGGAGAACCCATATTCGCACTTGAAACTCTTTGAAGAGGTATGTAGCTCCTACACTGACCCAAATTGTAGCATAAACACCATTAGATTAAAGCTTTTTCCTTTTTCTTTAAAAGATAAAGCTAGAACATGGCTACAAAATTTGAGGTCGAATTCCATCAGTTCATGGGATGAGATGAAACAACAATTTTTGAAAAAATTTTTTTCCTACCCATAGAACAAATTCTCTTAAAAGACAAATTTCTGATTTCTCTCAAAAACAAGGAGAAACCCTTTACCAATGTTGGGATAGGTATAAGGAACTACTTAATACCTGTCCTCACCATGGGTTTGAAACTTGGAGAATAGTTGCACACTTCTATGAAGGGTTAACACCTCAAGATAGGCAACTAGTGGAATTAATGTGTAATGGAGAATTTAAAGAAAAAGACCCTGAGGAAGCACTTGACTTCCTAGATTCCTTGGCAGAAAAGGCACAAAATTGGGACACTGCTGGCACCTATGAGGTACCAAGCAAGGCCCAAACCTCGACATCCAATAGAGGTATTTACAACCTTAGGGAAGACCATGACCTTCAAGCCAAATATGCATCCCTAGCTAGAAAAGTCGAGGCTTTAGAGATGAAAAAGAGTGGTCAATTGAAATCTATTCAAGAAAATGTCTGTAACATTTGTGATGACAATGACCATTCTACTGATGATTGCCCAACTTTGCCTGCCTTTAGGGAATGTCTCCATGAACAAGCCAATGCCTTGAACACTTTCAAAAGGCCAAATCACAATCCATATTCACAAACCTACAATCCTGGTTGGAGAAATCATCCAAATTTTAGCTGGAAAAATGATAATCATGCACAATCTTCACAAGTCCCTTTTCAAACACGACAAAATTTTCAAAATTCTCATGATCATGCATATGCTCCTCCTCCTAGGAATGACCTTCAAGAAACATTGCATTCATTCATTACAAAGCAAGAGACTTTCAATAGCCAAACTGCTCAAACATTAGCAAATTTGTCAGAAACTCTTGCAAAATTTTGCATCTACATTTAGCATCCAAGAGAAGGGAAAATTTCCTTCTCAAACATTGCAAAACCCCAAAGATCAATCTAACTCAAATGCAGGGAGTTCAAATAACCATTATTTTGACCAAGCTAAGTCAGTCATGACCCTTCGCAATGGTAAGGTTGTTGAAAAACATATTCCTAACCCTTGTGAGAAAGAAGAAGAATCGATCTCTAAAGGGCAGGAAGAGGTTGCCAAACCAACATCTAGCGAAGAGGAAACCAAATACTCATCTGTGCCTCCATTTTCTCAAGCATTAGCCACACAAAAGAAGCCAACTCACAATTCTGAAATCTTTGAAATTTTCAAACAGGTAAAGGTCAACATTCCCTTGCTTGATGTGATCAAACAGGTACCTTCTTATGCAAAATTTTTGAAAGACTTGTGCACTGTGAAAAGAAAACTGAATGTGAAAAAGAAGGCCTTTCTAGTTGAGCAAGTAAGTGCTATTCTTCAAAATAATAATACAGTGAAATACAAGGATCCAGGTTGTCCTACAATTTCATGTGTTATTGGAGAGCATAAAAATGAACAAGCTTTACTTGATCTTGGTGCTAGTGTGAATTTGCTTCCATATTCGGTTTTTCAGAAACTCAATTTAGGTGAGTTAAAACCGACTTCTGTGACTCTATTGCTTGCTGATAGATCCAATTAAAGTACTAGAGGATAGTAGAAAGATGTGTTAGTTCCAGTCGATAAATTCATTTACACCCACACGGAACAAAAACCACGAGAGCCAGTGGATTTTATTGTCTTGGACACACACCAGTGGAAGTATGTAATCTCAATTCCTGGCATTATTAGGCGTCCATTTCTAGCTACTTCTAATCTTTGATTAATTGCAGGAATGGAGTCATGAAGCTATCATTTGGGAACATGACATTAGAACTTAATGTTTTCAATATGTGCAAACAACCACATGAAGAAGAAGATGAAATTGAGGAGGCTAATATGATCGAATCTATTGTGGAAGGTCACATCCAAAAAGGGAGTTCTTCTGACCCTTTGGAAACTTGTCTAGTGAATTCATTAGAATCAAGCATGGAACTAGAGTCTGATCTTTCTGATATATGTTCTTTATTGGATTGTGCACAGGTGATGGAAAAAGGCTCAAAATCAAGATTTGAAGAATTGGGGCAAATGAATGAAAGCAAGGAAGATGAAGCTCCCAAGCTAGAATTGAAGCCCTTGCCTGAAGGACTGAAATATGCATATCTTGGGGAGAATCAGACATATCCGGTGGTAATTTCTTCATCCCTCACATGCGAGCAACAAGGTAAGTTGATAGAAGTGCTTAAAAGGCATAAAAATGCAATTGGGTGGACTTTAAAAGATATAAAAGGCATTAACCCTTTAATTTGCACACATAGAATACATTTAGAGGAAAATGCCAAAACATCTCAACAACCTCAAAGGAGAGTAAATCCACACATGAAGGAGGTCATTAGGGCTGAAGTTCTCAAACTACTTGATGTGGGAATTATCTATCCTATTTCTGATAGTAAGTGGGTAAGCCCTACACAAGTAGTACCTAAAAAATTTGGCATCACAGTGGTTAAAAATGAAAAGGGTGAATTATTGCCAACTCGTGTCTCATCTAGTTGGAGAATGTGCATTGATTATAGAAAATTAAATGCTGTCACTAGAAAAGACCATTTTCCCTTACCCTTCCTTGACCAAATTCTTGAAAGAGTAGCAGGAAACCCCTACTACTGCTTTCTTGATTGATACTCAGGCTACTATCAAATCCCCATTGCACTTGAAGACCAAGAAAAGACCACATTCACGTGCCCCTTTGGCACTTTTGCATTTAGGAGAAAGCCTTTTGGACTTTGTAATGCTCCAGCTACTTTTCAAAGATGCATGCTAAGCATTTTTAGTGATATGGTCAAGCATTGTTTAGAAGTTTTCATGGATGATCTAACTGTCTTTGGAAACTCTTTTGATAATTGTCTTGGAAACTTAGAAAAAGTCCTAAAAAGGTTTGTAGAAAAAGGTCTTATTTTGAATTGGGAAAAATGTCATTATATGGTCACTTCGGGAATTGTGTTAGGTCATGTGGTGTCTTCTAAAGGAATTGAAGTGGACAAAGCAAAAGTGGAATTAATTTCCCATTTACCTCGACCAAAATCAGTTAAAGAGGTCCGTTCATTCTTAGGGCATGCTGGATTTTATAGGAGGTTCATAAGAAATTTCAGTGCTATATCTAAACCTCTTTGTAACCTCTTAATAAAAGATACTTCCTTTGAATGGACTCAAGAATGTCAAAATGCCTTTGATACATTAATTGGACTTTTAACAACTGCTCCAATTATGCAATCTCCTGATTGGTCTTTGCCTTTTGAACTGATGTGTGATGCAAGTGACTATGCCCTTGGTGCTATCTTAGGACAAAGAAAAAAAGGTAAGCCTTATGTCATATACTATGCAAGTAGGACTTTAAATGATGCGTAAATGAATTACACAACAACTGAAAAAGAACTACTTGCAGTAGTATTTGCATTGGACAAATTTCGTTCTTATTTAATTGGTTCTCTCACAATTGTTTACACTGACCATGCAGCTGTGAGATATTTAATGTCTAAACAGGATGCAAAACCTAGATTGGTACAGTGGATCTTATTGCTCCAAGAATTCAACATCACAATAAAGGATAAGAAAGGAGCCGAAAATGTCGTTGCTGATCATCTTTCAAGACTAACGATAGAGACATTAATTGAAACTTTACCTATCAATGATTCTTTTCCTGATGAATTTTTATTTTCCGTTACTACTGTACCTTGGTTTGCTAATATTGTAAATTTTCTTGCGACAGGGAAAATGCCACCTCATTGGAATGCTCAAGACAAAAGAAAATTTTTGACCGAGGTGAAAAATTTTTACTGGGATGATCCGTATCTTTTCAAATATTATCCGGATCAAATAATAAGAAGATGCATACCCGACAATGAGGTAAGTAGTATCATTAACTTTTGTCATTCCGAAGCATGTGGAGGACATTTTTCATCTAGAAAAACAGCTGCTAAATCTTGCAATGTGGATTTTATTGGCCCACCTTATTTAAAGATGCACATGCATTTTGCAAAACGTGTGAAAATTGTCAAAAATTGGGATCTACTTCAAAAAGAAACATGATGCCTTTGAATCCCATTCTTGTTTTTGAAATCTTTGATTGTTGGGGTATTGATTTTATGGGACCCTTTCCACCGTCATTTGGTTTTGTGTATATCCTTGTTGCATTAGACTATGTTTCAAAATGGGTTGAGGCAACTCCATGTCGAAACAATGACCACAAAACAGTTGTCAAATTCTTGAAAGAGAATATCTTGAGTAGATTTGGAATTCCTCGAGCCATTATTAGTGATGGGGGTACGCATTTTTGTAATAAACCATTTTTGAACCTTAATGAAGAAATATGGATAACCCATAAAATTTCTACAGCCTTATCCACCACAAGACACAACAAGTGCTGTACACAGTTGAATTAGCTATAGGTGAAGATAAACAGATCTTAGAAAAAACGGTTAACCCCACATCGTACAGATTGTCTTTAAGAGACTTAGTGATTGCACATTTGGGCTTACCGAATGCTTTTTAAAACATCCATTAGGAATGTCCTCCTATAGACTGGTTTATGGAAACCTTGATTCACTGTGGAATGTGGAATTGAGCATAAAGCTTATTGGGCCATTAAACATTCAATCACAAATTTGAATGCTGCTTGCAATTACGTAACTCCACTAGAGTGAAATTGAGAAATCAGTAATGAGGCTTATGGAAATTCTAAAATCTACAAAAAAAATGAAGGTTTTTCATGACAAAATCCATTGTTCGAAAATCTTTTGACCTTCACAAACAAGTCTTTTGTATGATTCAAGATTGCATTTGTTTCCTGGTAAACTTCGGTCTCGTTGGACTGGGCCTTTCATTGTTAAAAATGTTTTTCCTAATGGAGCAATTGAAATTGAGAACCCAAAGAATGGTAATATGTTTAAAGTTAATGGACAACGGTTAAAACCATTCTTTGAAAATTTTGCCCAAAACGAAGAGTCCATTGCTTTAATCGCTCCTTTTTAAGGATTGATTTTTCCCGGTCAAGTGGCGGATACGGTACTCCGTGACATTTAAAGTCGGTTTTTCAGTTCCCTAAAAACTGTTGCTCACCTTGCATCCATTTTCTTTTCTTCTCTCTCATTTTCTTCACATGGATACCATTCTCTCAAAATTGCACAAACATTTTCCCTCTCTTCCTCAAAATGATTTGCTTTAAAATTTATAAAGCTCGTGCAGAAAGACTAAGGTTGTTGATGCGTAAGGGTATTCCTGCTGATTTAAGATGGTTAATTGAAGCCAAGTTTGATTCTCTTGTGAGTTTTCAGATAATCTTGTTTCCCATATGCCAGGTTTGGGAAAAAGCTCTTATGCCAAAAAGCGAAGAGCGAAAAGGTTACAAGTTTGTCACAAATGTGCAAGATGGACTTGTAACCAGCGTTGCCGCTCTTTGGGATATTTGTCTAACAATCGAGAGGATAAGCTACAGTTCATCAAGGATGGACTGAGTAAGGAGTCCTTGGATGATATCCGAGTGACTCTTGAGACGCATTCTTGTGGACTTGTGCAGCGTGAAATTTTTAATTTGTGGACACAATTCCGAGATGAGCAGGAACGCTATAGTCTTGGGAATCTGACTCAAAACGACCTTGTTTGCCAGTTTATAAGAAAACTGGATGGGAAGCATATCCCCAACTCATAGAAGGTGTTTAAGCCGTTTCTGGACGTAAAACCAGAGGAAGATGTGAGCCACAGTCACAACTACCTGTACATATGCATGCGTGCCATCATTGTTTGAATTTTAATGTCTCATAGCTGTCATTTTGAATTTGTATCTTTTGTTTGACTTATGGTGTCTTATTTCATCATCTTTTGAATTTTTATGCATTATTGTCAAATTTTTCAACAAACAACCGAGCTACCTAGATAGATATCATCATTAGCATACCTTTTTGCACTCCATAAATACCACATCTCTTGTTCTCTTCTTCACACATAGTTAGAGAGTTGCATAGACATGGAGGGAACTTCAAAACGTCGAATCCAAAGGATATGTGTATTCTGTGGATCTCGACCAGGTAAAAGTGAAGAGTTTGTCGAGGCAGCAAATTATCTTGGTAGATTACTAGCTGAAAGAAAGATTCATGTGGTTTATGGGGGAGGTAGCCTTGGGTTGATGGGTTGTGTGGCAAGAGCTGCACGTGTAGGAGGTAGTCAAGTTTTAGGAGTTATTCCTAAAGCTTTGGCTATAGAAAGCATTGTTGGAAAAACGGTTGGGAAGGAGTTACAAGTCTCCTCTATGCATGAACGCATGGCACATATGCTCATCAATTCAGATGCCTTTATTGCTTTACCAGGTGGCTTTGGCACTCTTGAAGAAATTTTTCAAATTGCCTCTTGGGCCCAACTGAATCTCCATCAAAAACCCATAGGTTTGTTGAATGTTAAAAATTTCTTTGATCCTTTTAATAAGTTTTGTTGATGCAGCTGTAGAACAAAATTTTATTCCACATTGGGCGAGACAGATCCTTGTTTCTGCCACTTCTGCTGGTGAGTTACTTGACAAATTACAAGAAGTTGAGTATGAACCTGACCCAGCTAGTACTCAAATTAATTGGGCAGGAGGGCAAAACAAAAAGTGCAAATTGGATCTGAATCTCCGTTTGTAATTTTTTTTGTCTTTTATTTTATTTTATTTTTAGCATGTTATTTTATGAGTCTTTCAGGTCATCTCTCTTGAATAACAGAAGCTTCAGGTAATGTCTCCTATACTTTATCTCTCTACATTTAAACATTGAGGACAATGTTTCATTTGGTGGGGGGGAAGGATAGTAGACATAAGTGTGTCTTGAAATTTTATTTTTTCTTGCAAAAAAAAAAAAAAAAGCGAGTTAGTAATTAGATTCAGAGTGCGGTGTAAGGAGTTCAAATCCTCTTGAGACGCATTCTGGGTCAGGAATGGCAGAGTAGGGAGGGCCAGTTTGAACTCTTGAAACCCATTCTAACCAATTTGTCATTTTGTTTTGATTTTGCATTTTTTGGACTCATTTTATAACTTGATATTATTTAGACTTGATTTTTGAATTTTATAACAAGGAGGTCTTATTCATTTCACTTTGAATTATTCAAATCTATGAACTCTCACACCTTATCATTTAAAAAAAAAAGAAAAAAATTGTGCTTATGTACTCATTAAGCAAGTATTCATGAACCTTTCTTCACACACACACACATACCTTGATGCATGACTGTGGTGGCAAAATGAAATGTTGTAATATTTGAGTTCTTTTGTTTTGTTTAGGATAACAACACAAAGGAAGGGGAAAGTTAAAAAAAAAAGCAAAAAAAAAGAAAAAAAAGAAGAAAAAAATAGCAATTGTGGATAAAGTTTGGTCTCGTAGCCTCCTTAATTCGAGCAATTAAGCCCGAGGGGTGCCTTAACACCTAATACCCTAAGACCAACTGGTTTGGGAGCTATTGGCCCAAAGCTCGCTACATGGATTAAGGAAAAAGCTTAATGGGATTGAACATTGCACTATCCACAAGTTTCTAAGCAAAAATAAAGCATCGACAACCCGAGTCGTTAAGCTCGAAGGGGTGTCTTAACACCTAATGCCCTAAGGCCAACTGGTCTGGGAGCCATTAGCCTAAGGCTCGCTACATGGGTTAAAGATGCATTCTTTCAAAAAAAAAAACACATATATATATAAAATAAATGAATGCCCCCTACCTAAAGTTGTTAGCCTTAACAAATATTAGAACCGATATGGCTTCTTTCTAATAAGCCCCATAGTCATGTGTTGACTGAGCACAAAAAGGAGGTTTATTGATATCTTGACTGAAGGGTATATGAGTCATAAAAAAAAAATAATAATAATTGGTTGAGAGTTTTTTTTATTTGGATAAAATCAAGGAGAGTGCAATAATGACCACCTTGGATGGAAAATTCTATAAATCACTTCTAAATAATAACGCTTTAATTGCTAGGGACTAGCAATAAGCTAGTTGGGGGGTGTGATGAACACTTAAATATGCATGTTTAATAAGAGTTTAGTTCATCATGTTGCATTAATAGTGTCATTAAATTCCTCAACTTAAGCATATTTGTAGCATTTGCATCTTTGGAATTAATTTCTCTTAATTTTGGTTTTGTTGTAGGTTCGGTATAATGGGCATAACTTTCTATTTATAGATCAGAATGGTGAAAATCTTAATTTTTTGGAAAGCTGATTCAATTGTCTACAAGATTGTATTTCACAAGTATCATCAAATTCGGGCTCTTAGTGGACCAAAATTGGGCTTGAAGTGAACCCATCTACAGTCTCGGCCCAGTCTGACCAGGCCTTAGTATTTGGACCGTATCTCTCAAAATACGTATCCAAATTGTGCAAATCAATATGTTCTAGAAAGCTGAGAGAAATATCTACAACTTTCATGAAGACATGTGATTAAAATTCTCAACATTTCAATGTCAAAATTGATGGTCAAAGTCGGTGCCTAATGATCCCAATTGTCAAAGATATTTACAACTAATATTTGACAATTATGCCCTTGTAATTTGACAAGTTTGCCCCTGGATGTATCTATAAATAGAGGTGCCTTGTGACCCATTAGGGCATCTTGGCCTTGGCTGGAACATTTTGGCTTTGGCTAGGATCTTGTATTGTGTTTTGTGTGTTTATGTTATTAATGAATTTCCTTTTTCTTGCATTTTATTTTCTTTCTATTATAATGTTCTTCTAATTTCTCTTTTGCTAAGGTGAAAGGGTGAAACCCTTGATATGAGAATAAGGATTCTCTAACCCTTAATATGTGCTTAATAATCTTAATCTTATAATGCTTATTCAATATGATTTATATTTAATTTCTTAATCAATCTTGACACCACTCGTAAAGTGGAGGTCTTGATCCATTGTCGACAATCCTTGGCACATCAAATGCTTGGATCCTTTCTAGATGATGTATGGTTCTTCCTTACCGACACGAATCTAGTTAGGAACCTTGATTTGTTGTAGACATATGTGATTGCACATTGGATGCTTGAACCCATTTACAAGAAGTGGTATAAATATTGGTAATGAAACAAATATAATTCATATAACTAAAATGGGTTAATTATCCTTATTTGAAATATCAAGGGCGGATCCCCTAACCTTAGCCTTCATTGTTATTGTGTTAATTCCTCTTGTATTTTAATTATTCTATTGTTTATGAACTTTTTATTTTATTTACTATGGTAGGTTCTACCACCTTATGAAATTGTTCTTTAATTTACTATGGTTGGTTATACCACCTATTTCCATGGATGGTTTTACCTCCTCTTGCTTTTTGTTTTATATTTAAATGGTCGGTAATACCACCTACCATCTTACATATTTATTGATATTATCTTGTCATTTCTTTGAATTATTCATATCATATTTGCTTATCTTATAATTTGTAACGCTAAAATCTCCTTCCTCGTGGATCGACCTCGGTCTTACCGGGTTTATTACTTTGACACTCCTATATTTGGGAGACAATCCCTTTTTTTTGGATGTGTCAGTATCCATGTGAAAAAATGAGAGAGAAGAAAAGAAAATGAATGCAAGATGAGCAACAGTTTTTAGGGAACTGAAAAATCGACTTTAAAAGCCATGGAGTACCGTATCCGCCACTTGACCGGGAAAAATCAATCCTTAAAAAGGATCGATTGAAGCAATGGACTCTTCATTTTGGTCAAAATTTTCAAAGAATGGTTTTAACCATTGCCCATTAACTTTAAACACATTACCATTCTTTAGGTTCTCAATTTCAACTGCTCCATGAGGGAAAACATTTTTAATAATGAAAGGCCCAGTCCAACGAGACCGAAGTTTACCAGGAAATAAGTGCAATCTTGAATCATACAAAAGAACTTTTTATGAAGGTTCAAAAGATTTTCTAACAATGAATTTGTCATGAAAAGCCTTCATTTTTTCTTTGTAGATTTTAGAATTTTCATAAGCCTCATTCTTGATTTCTCCAAGTTCACTCAGTTGGAGTTTACGTAACTTGCAAGCATCATTCAAATTTGTGTTAAATGTTTTAATGGCCCAATAAGCTTTATGCTCATTTTCTACAGGCAAGCGACAAGGTTTTTCATAAACTAATCTATAAGGAGACATTCCCAATAATGTTTTGAAAGCAGTTCGGTAAGCCCAAAGTGCATCATTAAGTCTTAAAGATTAATCTTTATGGTTTGAGTTAACCATTTTTTTCTAAGATTTGTTTTATCTCCCTATTAGCTAATTCAACTTGTCCACTTGTTTGCGGGTGATAAGGTGTAGAAACTTTATGGGTTATTCCATATTTCTTCATTAAAGTTTCAAATGGTTTGTTACAAAAATATGTACCCCCATCACTAATAATGGCTCGAGGAATTCCAAATCTACACAAGATATTCTCCTTCAAGAATTTGATAACTGTTTTATGATCATTGTTTCAACATGGAATTGCCTCAACCCATTTTGAAACATAGTCTACTGCAACAAGAATGTACACAAAACCAAATGAAGGTGGAAAAGGTGCCATAAAATCAATACCCCAACAGTCAAAGATTTCAACAACAAGAATGAGATTCAAAGGCATGATGTTTCGTTTTGAAATGGAGCCTAATTTTTGACAATTTTCACAAGTTTTGCAAAATGCATGTGCATCCTTAAATAAGGTGGGCCAATAAAATCCACATTGCAAGATTTTAGCAGCTATTTTTTTAGATGAGAAATGTCCTCCACATGCTTTAGAATGACAAAAATTAATGACATTACTTACCTAATTGCCGGGTATGCATCTTCTAATTATTTGATCCGGATAATATTCGAACAGATATGGGTCATCCCAATAAAAATTTTTCATCTCGGTCAAAAACTTCTTTTTGTCTTGAGCATTCCAATGAGGTGGCATTTCTCCTGTTCCAAGGAAATTTACAATGCTAGCAAACCAAGGTACAGCAGCAATGGAGAATAAAAATTCACCAGGAAAAGAGTCATTGGTAGGTGAAGTTTCAATTAACGTATCTATCGTTAGTCTTGAAATATAATCTGCAACGACATTTTCGGCTCCTTTCTCATCCTTTATTGTGATGTTGAATTCTTAGAGCAATAAGATCCACCATATCAATCTAGGTTTTGCATCCTGTTTAGACATTAAATATCTCACAACTGCATGGTCAGTGTAAACAATCGTTGGAGAGCCAATTAAATAAAATCGAAATTTGTCCAATGCAAATACTACTGCAAGTAGTTCTTGTTCAGTTGTTGTGTAATTCATTTGTGCATCATTTAAAGTCCTATTTGCATTGTGTATCACATAAGGCTTACCTTCTTTTCTTTGTCCTAAGACAGCACCAACGGCATAATCACTTGCATCATACCTCAATTCAAAAGGCAATGACCAATTGGGAGATTGCATAATTGGAGCAGTTGTTAAAAGTCCAATTAACTTATCAAAGGCATTTTGACATTCTTGAGTCCATTCAAAAGAAGTGTCTTTTATTAAGAGGTTACAAAGAGGTTTAGATATAGCACTGAAATTTGTTATGAACCTCTTATAAAATCCAACATGCCTTAAGAATGAACGGACCTCTTTAACTATTTTTGGTGGAGGCAAATGGGAAATTAATTCCACTTTTGCTTTGTCCACTTCAATTCCCTTAGAAGACACCACGTGACCTAAGACTATTCTCTAAGTGACCATATAATGACATTTTTCCCAACTCAAAATAAGACCTTTTTCTTCACCTTTTTAAGACTTTTTCTAAGTTTTCAAGACAATTATCAAAAGAGTTTCCAAAGACAGTTAAATCATCCATGAAAACTTCTAAACAATGCTCAACCATGTCACTAAAAATGCTTAACATGCATCTTTGAAAAGTAACTGGAGCATTACAAAGTCCAAAAGGCATTCTCCTAAATGCAAAAGTGCCGAAGGGGCACGTGAATGTGGTCTTTTCTTGGTCTTCAAGTGCAATAGGAATTTGATAATAGCATTAATATCCATCAAGAAAGCAGTAGTAGGAGTGCCCTGCTACTCTTTCTAGAATTTGGTCAAGGAATGGTAAGGGAAAATGGTCTTTTCTGGTGATAGCATTTAATTTTCTATAATCAATGCACATCCTCCAACTAGATGAGACTCGAGTTGGCAATGGTTCCCCCTTTTCATTTTTGACTATTGTAATGCCAGATTTCTTAGGTACTACTTGTGTAGGGCTTACCTATTTACTATCAGAGATAGGGTAGATAATTCCCACATCAAGTAGTTTGAGAACTTTAGCCCTAATGACCTCTTTCAAGTGGGGATTTAATCTCGTTTGATGTTGTTGGGATGTTTTGGCATTTTCTTTTAAATGTATTCTATGTGTACAAATCAAAGGGTTAATGCCTTTTATGTCTTTTAAAGTCCATCCGATTGCATTTTTATGCCTTTTAAGTACGTGTATCAACTTACCTTGTTGCTCGTTTGTGAGGGATGAAGAAATTACCACCGATTATGTCTGATTCTCCCCAAGATATGCGTATTTCAGTCCTTCAGGTAAGGGCTTCAGTTCGAACTTGGGAGCTTCCTCTTCCTTACTTTCATTCATTTGCCCCAATTCTTCAAATCTTGGTTTTGAGCCTTTTTCCATCACCTGTGCACAATCCAGTAAAGAACATATATCAGAAAGATCAGGCATACTTGATTCTAATGAATTGACTAAACGGGCTTCCAAAGGGTCAGAGAACTCTCTTTTTGGATATGGTCTCCCATAATATTTTCAATCATATTGGCCTCCTCAATTTCATCTTCTTCTTCATGTGGTTGTTTGCACATATTAAAAACGTTAAGTTCCAATGTCATGTTCCCAAATGATAGCTTCATGACTCTATTCCTGTAATTAATCAAAGCATTAGAGGTAGTTAGAAATGGATGCCCTAAAGTAACAGGAATTGAATTGCATACTTCCATTGGTTGTGTGTCCAAGGCGATAAAATCCACTGGATAAATGAATTTATCAACTTGAACTAACGCATCTTTTACTACTTCTCTTGGTACTTTAATTGATCTATCAGCAAGCAAAAGAGTCACAGAAGTCTTCTGAAAAACTAATATGGAAGCAAATTCACACTGGCACCAAGATCAAGTAAAGCTTGTTCAATTTTATGGTCTCCAATAACACATGAAATTGTAAGACAACCTGGATCCTTATATTTCATTGTATTATTGTTTTGAAGAATAGCACTTACTTGCTTGGCTAGAAAGGCCTTCTTTTTCACATTCAATTTCCTTTGCACAGTGTACAAGTCTTTCAAAAATTTTGCATAAGAAGGTACCTGTTTGATCACATCTAGCAAGGGAATGTTGACCTTTACCTGTTTGAAAATTTCAAAGATTTCAGAATTGTGAGTTGGCTTCTTTTGTGTGGCTAATGCTTGAGGAAATGGAGGCATAAATGAGGATTTGGTTTCTTCTTTGCTAGGTGTTGGTTTGGCAACCTCTTCCTACACTTTAGAGATAGATTCTTCTTCTTTCTCATAAGGGTTAAGAATGTCTTTTTCAACAACCTTACCATTGCGAAGGGTCATGACTGATTTGGCTTGGTCAAAATAATGGCTACTTGAACTCCCTGCATTTGAGTTAGATTGATCTTTGAAATTTTGCAATGTTTGAGAGGGAAATTTCCCTTTTTCTTGGATGCTGAATGTAGATGCAAATTTTGCAAGAGTGTCTGACAAATTTGCTAATGTTTGAGCAGTTTGACTATTGAAAGTCTCTTGCTTTGTAATGATGAATGCAATGTCTCTTCAAGGTCATTCCTAAGAGGAGAAGCATATGCATGATCATGAGAATTTTGAAAATTTTGTCGTGTTTGAAAAGGGACTTGTGAAGATTGTGCATGATTGTCATTTTTCCAACTAAAATTTGGATGATTTCTCCAACCGGGATTGTAGGTTTGTGAGTATGCATTGTGATTTGGCCTTTTGAAAGTGTTCAAGGCATTGGATTGTTCATGGAGACATTCCCTAAAGGCAGGCAAAGTTGGGCAATCATCAGTAGAATCATCATTATCATTACAAATGTGACAGACAATTTCTTGAATAGAATTCAATTGACCACTCTTTTTCATTTCTAAAGCCTCAACTTTTCTAGCTAGGGATGCATATTTGGCTTGAAGGTCATGGTGTTCCCTAAGGTTGTGAATGCCTCTATTGGATGTCGAGGTTAAGGCCTTGCTTGGCACCTTATAGGTGCCAGCAGTGTTCTGATTTTCAGCCTTGTTTGCCAAGGAATCTAGGTAGTCAATTGCTTCCTCAGGGTCTTTATCTCCAAATTCTGCATTACACATTAACTCCACTAGTTGCCTATCTTGAGGTGTTAACCCTTCATAGAAGTGTGCAACTATTCTCCAAGTTTCAAAACCATGGTAAGGCAGGTGTTAAGTAGTTCCTCATACCTATCCCAACATTAATAAAAGGTTTCCTCTTATTTTTGAGTGAAATTTGAAATTTGTCTTTTAAGAGAATTTGTTCTATGGGTAGGAAAAAAATTTTTCAAAAATTGTTGTTTCATCTCATCCCATGAACTTATGGAATGAGACCTCAAATTTTGTAGCCATGTTCTAGCTTTATCTTTTAAAGAAAAAGGAAAAAGCTTTAATCTAATGGTGTTTATGCTACAATTTGGGTCACTGTAGGAGTTACACACCTCTTCAAAGATTGTTAAATGTGAATATGGGTTCTCCATATCAAGGCCATGAAAGGTGGGTAGAAGTTGAACAAAACTCGATTTGAAATTGAAATGGATTGAATCGGGAGGAGAAACTACACAAGATGGTGCACGAGTCCTTATCAGATTCATGTAATCTCCGAGGGTTCTTGGTTGGTTTTGATCATTTTGTTGGGAACGATTGTCCCCTTCATCCGTGAACCTTTCCACATGATTGTCAGCCATATTTTCTAAGGAAGATGATGTTTTTCTAACAAGTCTACCACTAGATGTTCATGACCAAATTTTCATGCAAGAAAGAGAAAAGAAAAGAGAATAAAAGATGAACACATGACAAAGAAAAAAGAAGATCTAGAATGAGAAAAGAAAATACTTACAATTTTGCACGCTGATTTTTACCTTTCCCGGCAACGGCGCCAAAAACTTGGCATATCCGAAAATAGGATTGTCTCCCAAGTATCAGAGTGTCGAAGTAATAAACCCGGTGATACCTGGGTCGATCCACGAGGAAGGAGATTTAGCGCTACAAACTATAAGGTAAGCAAATATAATATGAATAATCAAAATGATATTAATAAAAGGTGGTAAAACCATCCATGAAAATAGGAGGTAAAACCTGCCATAGCAAATGAAAGAATAATTTCATAAGCAATAAATAAGAATAATTAAAGTACAAAGTAAGAGGAATTATCACAATAAGAATGAAAGCTAAGGTTAGGGGATCCACCTTTGATATATCAAATAAAGATAAGTAGCTCATTTTAGTTATATGAATTATATTTATACCACTTCTTGTAAATGGGTTCAAGCATCCAATGTGCCAATCACCATATGTCTACAACAAATCAAGGTTCCTAACTAGATTTGTGTCGGTAAGGAAGAACCATGCGACATCTAGAAATGATCTAAGCATTTGATGTGCCAAGGTTTGTCGATAATGGATCAAGACCTCCACTTTACGAGTGGGGTCAAGATTGATTAAAGAAATAAATATAAAACATATAAAATAAATAACAAAAGATTATGATTATTAAGCACAAATCAAGGGTTAGAAAATCCTTACCCTCATATCGAGGGTTTCACCATTTCATCTTAGCAAAAGAGAATTTAGTAAAACATTATAAAAGAAAGAAAACAAATTGCAAGAAAAAGAAAATTCATTAATAACATTAAAACACAAGAAAAAAAAACACAATAACAAGAGATCCCAGCCAATGCCAAGATGCCCTAATGGGTCACAAGGCACCAATATTTATAGATACATTCAGGTGCAAACTTGTCAAATTACAAAGGAACATTTGTCAAATATTTTGTTGACAATTGGGGTAATTAGGTGAACCAATTTTGACCACTGATTTTGACATTGAATTATTGAGAATTTTGATCACATGTCTTCATCAAAGTTGTAGATATTTCTCTTAGCTTTCTAGAACATTTTAATTCTTATGATTTGGATACGTATATCAAGAGATATGATCAAAATACTGAGGCATGGTCAGGCTGGGCCGAAATTGTAGATGGGTTCACTTCAAGCCCATTTTTGGTCAACTAAAAGCCCGACTTTGATGATGCTTGTGAAATACAATCTTGTAGATAATTTAATCAGCTATCCAAAACATTAGGATTTGCATCATTCTAATCTATAAATAGAAAGTTATGCCCATTTTACCAAACCTCCATCAAAACTGAAATTAAGAGAAAGTTAATTCAAAAGATGTAAAGACTACAAGTATGCTTAAGTTGAGGAATTTAATGACACTATTAATGCAATATGATGAATTAAGCTCTTATTAAGCATACATATTTAAGTGTTCATCAATTGCCTTAGTGAAAAGGATCAGGTCTGCATGATTATGAGAAGGGCATTACCAATATTCAGAGAGAAGTTGGCAGCAATACCAATGAAGACTTTTGAGGATCTCTATGAATTAGGGATCTAAATTGAAGATTTAGAGGCAAAGAACAAGACGAGTTTTCCAAGATGATGTCAAGGAGGGGGAGATTTCAATTAGTTTGGTAGATCAGCCACAAGAAATGTTACTATCAATGCTATGGGGAATCAAAGGAGATTTAATAATTTAGGATGACCTTTGTCCAAGGTTTTTTCCAAACTGTGTGCTTAGTCTGTGCTTAAACCTTTGGCACCAAGACCACCACCTAATTCACTTCCAGCCTTTAAAGAGTTTTGTGAGTTTCACTAGGGCGTCATATTGATAGATGCGCCATGAGATTCAAGATCTTATTGATTGTGAGAGAGTTCCTGACCCCAAAATGAGCAACCAAGCATAAGAAGGAATCCGACCCCAAATTACATGAACTTGCCACCCCCAATATCTACCTTTATGATTGGCTCTAGCATGATAGAGGAAGAGGTAGTGAAATCTTTCAAGGAAGAAGGCAAGACTTGTAGCGGCAAGGCTTTTCGAGTTAAGAAGATAGCAAGAAAGCAGGGGATCATGAGATGAAGGATCTCATATCAGACTTGGCAAGACATGGACTCATAGAAATTTGAGATTGAAGAGGACATAAAAGTCAATGCAAAGGAAAAAGACTTGGAATGGGAGGAGTTGAAAGGTAAGAAGCTTGTCAAGATTCAAGCATGAATGATGAGGAGCCTCGACATATAGCTCCTTTAGCTGCGGAGGTGCTCATTAAGGGAGAAGGTTAGGTCCTTATTGTAGTTAAGGGGCATGATGACCCTTATGTTGGTAATCCAAGGCTAGAATATGTTGTTCTTGTTGATGAGGAAGGTAAGGGTAAGAGAGAGGTAAAAAAAGAAAGTAAACATAAGTGTGGGAAGATAGTAGTGTTTGACAAGAGGGTGGTCAGACCTAGGAGGTGTAAGGTAGAAAATGTGATGGAATTTGGGATAAAGAAATAATTTGTAACTTTTGGGATAGTTTTAGCAACAATGAGGGAGAAAAAAGTAATTTTTGGAATGATATAGGCAATGAAGAAGGGGAGATAAAGAATTTTTGGGATAGCTTTAGTAGGGAGGAGGAGGTAGTAAAGAAGAATAGAGGGGATAAGAGATCTTAGATAATTTCTGGGATGACTTCAGTGATGAAGAGGAAGAAGAAGAATGAACAAGAAGTGTAGGGTGTGGCAAGAAGTGGGCAATTCTACCTAGGCCCAATTTAAGACAAAAGTAATGAAATTGGGGAGAAGGAAGAAAATAAAGAAGAGGATGATACAATTCTCAAGCAACTCAATAAGACCCAAGCTAATGTCAGCATTTGGGATCTTCTTATAGCCTCTCAAAAGCATAGAGAAGCAATGGCGAGGGCACTTATTGATATGTCCATCTTAGTTTTATCGACACTTGAAGAGATGATTGCTGCTGTAATGTTAAAAAATAAGCATAGGGGAGTAACAGATGAGTCCGTGATAAAGAATGAAAAGGGGGTCATTAGTTTCTTTGATGATGATTTGCCCTTTGAAGGAAAGAAGCACAATAAACCCTTATTCATAACTACTGAGATTAGAGGCAAGAAGACTTCTAGCGTGATGTTAAATGATGGCTCTGCTATCAAATTGGTGCCTCTCAAGATTTTGCACAAGTTTGGGATTGGGAAAGAGGACTTGGAGAGTTCCTATATGGTGATTCATACTTATGATGACTTTTGTAGATGTGCGATCAGAACCTTCAAGGCCTTGGTTAAAACAGGGCCTATTGAAACCATTGTAGAGCTCACTGTGCTAGACATACCAGTAACTTGTGCTACATTGTTAGGGCGTGCATGGTACCATACGTTGGGTGGGATTCCTTCTCCTTTGCATCACTAAATCAGGTTTAATTTGTATGGTGAGATCATCACTATTATGGTTAAAGTGTCACCAGCCACTACTGCTTTGAGTGTTGTTGATGGTGAGATACCTTTTATGAGTGTGTTCCAAGTGGCCATGATTGAAGAAATCAATCCTGTTGTTACAAGAATAATAAAGAAGCAAAGGTACATGCTTGGTATCAGTTTCGACAAGACTTATGTGGGTGTTCCTACATTTCTAGAATTTAAAACCTAATTGGACAAAAAGGGACTGGGCTATGAATTTAAAGAGGACAACCAACTAGCAAAAGGTGAGCAGATTTAGGTTCCCTAGAGGAAGGGAATAGAATTTGTCAAAGTCGAGGAGCCGTTATACACTAGAAAGTAAAACCGCAGGAGCATCATGGGACTACCAAGACTGGGTTTGAGATATTTAACGATGTGGTAGATTTCAAGGCCTTGGCAGAAGAAGACAAGCTGGCAAAAACATCAGAGAAGTTAAGTATTAAGCAAGCAACTTCAGATGAGCTGGCAGTCATGATGGAGAGTGACATTGAAGATGTTCCTAATGAGGAAGATTTTTTATTTTCATTTCTAAATTGTTTGAAGATGATGTTTTTAATTCTAAATTCAATGCAAGAAGATCTAATTTTGCTTACTTATGTGATGTTTTTCTTGATGGTTGTATACATGGTGATTCACATTTCATAAGCATATTTGACATTCATTCCATTTAATCGTGCTATATTAATCTTGGTATAAATGAGCATCCTAAGAATTTATGCATTGCACATGACACAACTCCTAAAAAGAAAGAGAAATTTGAGAAAATTTTGAAAGAGAGAGAAGAAGTTTTTGCCTGGTCCTATGACAATATGCCTAGAACTGATAGAAGTATTATTGGGCATACTATCCAAACATACCAACACATGAGGCCTATGAAACAGAAGCTAAGAAGGTTGAGACTAGAGTCGACATAATTGATCAAAGAGGAAGTGACCAAATAGATTGATGCTAAGTTTCTAGATGTGGTGAATTACCCATAATGGCATGCAAATATTGTATCGGTTCCTAAGAAGGATGGTGGGGTGAGAATGTGTGTTAATTATAGAAACTTGAATAAGGCTTCTCCAAAAGATGATTTTCCACTACCACATATTGATGTCTTGGTAGATAGGGTAGCTGCAAGTAGGATGTTTTCTTTTGTTGATGGGTTTTCAGGACACAACTAGATTTTCATGGCAAACGAAGATAAGATAAAGACAACTTTTATCACTAAGTGGGGGACCTATTGTTATAAGGTGATGCCTTTTGGGCTAAAAAATGTAGGTGCTACTTATCAAAAATGGCTACCAAGTCAGAAACATGTGAAGGGTATTTTGAAGCTCTAGAAAGGTTCTTGGAACGAGTTCAGAGGTATAACTTGAGGTTAAATCTAAAAAAGCACATCTTTGGAGTAACTTCAAAGAAGCTGTTGGGTTACATAGTAGGGGAGAATGGAATCAAGGTAAATCTGGACAAGGTAAAAGCAATCTAAGTGATGCCAACACCAAAGACGGAGAAGGAAGTTCGTGGGTTTTTGGGGTAGTTACAATACATCAGTTGATTTATTGCAAAACTCACCATAATTTGTTCACTTATCTTTAAACTTTTAAGGAAGACTCGGCCTATGGAATGGAATAGTCAGTGTCATGCAACATTTGAAAAGATCAAGGAATATTTGACAAATCCTCTTGTTTTTAGGCCACTAAAGCCTAGGAGATGATTGATCTTGTATTAGGCAATCGAAGAAGAAGCCGTTTGAGCCATGTTGGCATAAGCAGATGAAAACAGGGTTGAACACACCATCTATTAATTAAGCAAGATGTTGCTATCATATGAGATGAAGTATAGTAACATCGAGAAAACATGTTTGGCTATGGTATGGGCTTCTAAGAAATTGCATCATTATTTTTAGTCCTATCCAGTGAAGGTTGTGTCAAAATCAGATCTAATGAAATATCTGTATGAGACACCTTTCTTGGTAGGGAAATTGGCAAGATGGTTGATTCAATTTTTCGAATTTGACATTGAAAATGTAACCACAAAGATTGTGAAGGGAAGGGTGGTGGCTGAATTTCTAGCCATGAATCCAACCGAATATGATGAACTTTAGGAGCTGGAGTTTCTTGGTGAGCATTTGAGGCAATTATGGTTATGGGATGGTAAATGTAAGTTAATGGTGCAATAAGTAGAAAAGGTGCAGGGATTGGAGTTATTCTTGTTTAAGCTAATGGGAAAATGTTGCCTTTGGCCAAAAGGCTAAATTTTAAAGGTTACTAATAATATGGTTGAGTATGAAGCTTGTGCTTTCGGTTTAGAAGCTTTAGTAGCAATAAGGGCAGAAGAAGTTAAAGTTCTAGACGATTCTATATTAGTTGTTCTACGAGCTAAGGAAGAATGAGACGTTAAAGAAGATAGACTCAAGCCTTATTCAGAGCATATAAGGCTGTTAGTGACAAGATTTAAAAAGTTTACTTTCACACATGTGGCATGAGAGCAGAATCAGGTGGCTGATGGTTTGGAAACTTTATCTGCTATATGTGAAAAGGTTAAAGAGGTGCCAATTAAACTTCTAATAGTACTACGAAGATAGGCTCTATGCTATAAAGAAATAAGGTTGATGGAACCGAGGGTAGATGAGAAACTATGGTATTATGATTTGAAAAAATACATAAAATATAGGGTACTTCCTGAGCAGGTTGACTAAAGAGATAAGAAAATCTTACGACGGCTTGCATAACAATTCATATGTCATGGTGGGGTTATATACAAAAGGATGGTTGATGGGATGCAATTATGATGTGTGGATCAATAGAAGGCTAATAAGATTGTGGAGGATATACATATGGGTATCCGTAGGCCACACATGAATGAGTTGGTGTTAGCCAAGAAAATCATGAGACAAGGATTTTTCTGGTTAACTATATAGACGGATTGTGCTCAGTTTGTGAGGTCATGTCATTAGTGCCAGGTACGTGGAGACTTAATACATCTACCTCCTAGGGAGTTGCAGAATATGTCATCACCTTGGCTGTTAACTGCTTGGGGAATAGATATCATTGGAGAAGTGAAGCCATCAGCTTCAAATGGTCATTGTTATATTGTTATAGTAATTAACTATTTTTCAAAATGGATAGAAGTAGAGTTTTTTCATAAACTGGGGCAAAACAAATGGCTAGATTTATTGGAAAACACATATATGCAAATTTGGTGTACCACATCATGTAGTCACGGAGAATGGTGTGCAATTTCAAGTACAAACTAAGGTGTTACTACAGAAATATAATATTGAGCATCATAAGTCCTCTCCTTATTGGCCATTAGCTAATGGAGTAGTAGGCGTTGCTAACAAAAACATTAAAAAATGCCTGCCAAGACTATGCAAACTTATAAGGATTGGGTTGACAAGTTACCTTTTCTATTGTGGGGTTACCAGACAACCACATGAAGTTCCATTCGAGCAACTCCATTCTCTCTAGTTCATGGTGCTAAGCCAATTTTGCCAAAAGAGTTTAAAGTGCCTCAGCTAGAGTTTTGATTGAAGCAGAAATCCTGGAAAACTAATAGGTCAAAAATAGATGTGAACAATTGGTATTATTGAATGAGAAAAGGGTGATATGAACAGCGTTTTTATCCCGCTAGAGCGTTTGCGACCACGACATTGTGTCAAAGCCTCTTTTTAGATGTAAAGGAACATAAACGAGCCATAGCCACGTTTGGAGAAATGGAGTTGTCACCCAATTCTTTAATTGGAAATGAATGGGGGCAATCCGATCCCTCGCTTCAGGACCTAAAATACCTTCATCCCTTCAGAGACGGGTTCGAGAAGTTAGGTACAAGCCATTTGCCTCGCCCTATCTAAATCCAGCCTCCGCTAGTGTATACCAAATTAGAATAGTTCATACTGTTACATAGTCCACTTAAGTTGTTCATGTTATGCACACATTCCATTTAATCTTCATTAAACATGTGAGGTAATTATTCAATCAAATAATAGTTATGTATTCATCCATAGAAAGAGGGAGAAGAATAGAGTTATGACACATCCGAAAAAGGATTGTCTCCCAAGTATAGGAGTGTCGAAGTAATAAAACCCGGTGAGACCGGGGTCGATAAACGAGCCATAGCCACGTTTGGAGAAATGGAGTTGTCACCCAATTCTTTAATTGGAAATGAATGGGGGCAATCCGATCCCTCGCTTCAGGACCTAAAATACCTTCATCCCTTCAGAGACGGGTTCGAGATAGTATAAGATTAAGATTATTACAGAGCCATCACCTTAGCCTCGAAATTCATTAATAACATAAACACACAAAACCTATCCTAAATGTTCCATGCCTCCTATTTATAGCTCCAGTGTCAAATACATAATTGTCAAAATTAGTTGAATAGACAATTTCATACTGTTACATAGTCACACTTAAGTTGTAGATATTTCTTCATAGTTATGCACACAAATACTGAGGCCTGGTCAGACTTTAGATGGGTTCACTTCATTTTGGTCCACTATTTGATGACATGCAATCTTGTAGGCTTTCCAAAACATTAAGAATTGCACCATTCTGATCTATAAATAGAGAGTTATAATTTTACCGAACCTGTAACAAAACCAAAATTAAGAGTAATTCCAAAGATGCAAATGCTACAAATATGCTTAAGTTGAGGAATTTAATGACACTATTAATGCAATATGATGAACTAAACTCTTATTAAACATGCATATTTAAGTGTTCATCAAGTTACATTTCCATCAAATATAGGAGAAAGGGAAGAGGATTACATCACTTTGTTCTTCAACAATAAAATAAATTCTATACAATATACATTCATCCATAATATAAATTCAAACATTAAACCCAAATGGTCTATAAGGGAACCAATAGATGATGAATTCCTTACCATCATATGTGAGTCCATTAACATCTATCAAACCTCTACAATTATATTCTTACATTCAATTGGGCATTTATTCTAGGTAATGGTTCTCACCATCAATGTGAGTCTACCATCACTTCATGACAATCATACAACAACATTTCTAACATGATACATTCATAAGGTATTCATACGTTTGAAAATCAAACTAAGCCATAATTTGTCATGGCATTCTACCTATTGCTATTCTAGCATAATTCATATTAATTCACATTATCATGACATTTCGAGCCTAATTCAAACAATTGAAACCAAACAAGGCTCTTCTAGCCCAATCCAAGCATTCAAGAGGTAATATGGTAATTCTTACCTATTCTATGCTATTTTCTAGTATATATCAAAGCAATTATAAGTTCTCCTTATCATGACTCCAATCATGTGTTCCTAAGCATGTTTCTAAGCATTCACAAAGAAAAATAAACTCCTAGACATGTTTCTGGATAAACGGAGGGAAAGCAAACTAACCTTGACACGTTTATCCATCTCACAAAACAAATAACGGTTAGAACAATTCATATATAATAAGCCTAGCATGCTTTTAAGCATCAAAATAAAACCTATACATGCTTATTCTAAGCATAAACTAACCTAAACATGTTTAATTCTAAGTAAGGAAAGTAAAAGAGAAAATATGAGAGAGAAGATAAATCTGCTCTTAGGATGTACCATTTTTGGGTTTTGAGTAATATAAAATGTCGAAAAAATATTGGACTGAAAAAGACTTCTTGAATTCTCAAGTGTGTCTTCAAGAGGGAGAAGAGAGGATTTATGCATGTTCATGTGTGTTGTAAAGTGAGGAGGGGGTGTTTATATAATAGATGGTTGAAAGTGAAAAAGGAAGTTGAGAAGCAAATATAGAAGGTCCCAATCGAAAATTTCAATTTCCATTGACACAATAGCTTGGAGGCTATTTGATAGCCAGACGGTTGTTTGCACTCTGAACCTTCCTATTTTGTAATTTTGTAGTGTAGTCCTTTCTGACCTTCTTATGTTCGATCATGCATAACTTTTTGAGTTTAACTCTGATTCACGATCAATAAATTTCTACAAAAACTTGACATTTGTAGGTCTGTAATAGTATATGACTTATCAACAGACTTCTTCTAGGTTAATTTTTGTGATTTTTTGAAATCATATTTTAGTTCCTGAGACTCTATGCCTCACCCCTTTCCTCTTTAGCTTCCAAGGGCATTTCGATCATTTTTTTCGGTAAACATTCATCTTTATTTCGTAATTGAGCCTAAAAAATCTTGTGTCTAATATCTTGCCCCCTACTTTGGAGAGGTTTGTGAGACACAAAGGTCAACAAAGTACTCTCACCTCGTCTTTGCTTCTTTTATCTTGACATCTTCGCCTTCGTCTCCATTCTATCAGACTTTCTCATCATCTTCTTTTCTGTTTCATTCCTATGAAATGAAGTGCCCATTCGAGGGCTAAGGTGTGCCCACTCAAGGGAAAATATGCCCATTTGAGGGCCGAGGTGCCCATTTGAGGGCTAATGCATCCACTCCAAGGCTAGTGTGCCCTCTCGAGGGCCGATATGCCCCCTCAAGGGCTAGAATGCATCCTTATGATGCATGCGATGCACTTGTCTCATGTGGATAGGTGTATCCTTATGATACACAATGTACACCCTTTTAGTGCAGACAAATGCATCTTTCTATTGTATGAAGTGAATCCTTACAATGCTAAAATAAAATACTCTTCAGTGCACCTACTTCCTAGGGTTTCTGACACTCTTCAGTGCACCCACTTCCTAGGGTTTGTTAGTACTCCTCAATGCGCCTATTCTAAGGGGTTTAAGCACTCTTAAATGCATCTACTACCTAGGGTTTTCAACACTCTTTAGTGCACCTATTCTTAGGGCTTGTGCCTATTTTAAGGGTTTAAAACACTCCTAAGTCACCTACTTCTTAGGGTTTTTAAAACTTTTTGGTGCACCTCTTCTTAGGGATTATGCCTATTCTAAGGGCTTAAAACACTCTTAAGTGCACCTATTTCCTAGGGTTTCTTCTAATGCATGCCCATCAGGAAAATATCTATCATGCACTGTTTTGTTGTCTTTAGACCTCTTCATTCTTCATGCCTTCGGTTGATTATTCTTCTGTAATCTTTTTAGACTTCACATTCGTTGGGTTTCATGCCTTTATTTTGAGTATTCTTCACTGTGTTCTTGATTTCTTCTAGTCCGTTAGGGAACAGTTCTCTGATTTATTATTCTTGATCTCTTCAGATTTTGCATTCATAGGACCCTTCACTAGGGAGTGTATATCATGTTGTTAATTCTTGGACTCACTGGGGATCTTACCATCGTCCTTGTAAATTCTTACAAAATATCAAATATCTATTGATGATTTAAAACCAATTCAAAATTTACCTCATTCGGCGTGTTCTTCAATAAATTGCTTTATAGTCTCTAGAGGAATTCGTCCATGTGAACCGATCGAAGATTTCATCGATCGACGTTATTCATCTTTCTTTATAAGCTATTAACATGGTCGGGTGCCTATCACCATTATATTTCAAAAATTTTGTCGACGTATTAAGGTCGTCGGATAGTTTTTCCCCTCTTTTCATCTTTTTTCTTTCTCCCTCTTATTTTCTTTTCTTTTTTTCCGTCTTCTCTCTCTCCTCTCCCTCTCTTCTCTTCGTTTTCTTTTCTTTTCTCTCTTTTCTTTCTTTTCTCTCTTTTCTTTCTTTTCTCTCTCTTACCCTTTTACCCTTCCAAATATCTGACTATGAATCTTTTTCTTTTTTCAAATCCTTTCTTCAAGGTGACTTTTCATCTTCAAGACAGATTTTCTTCTTCAAGGTAAACATCGAATTTCTCATTCAAAATCCCTTCTCGGGGGTAGACTTCAAATTTCTTCCTCATGGCGAACTTCCTTCTTCAAAAGAGATGTCTTTTCAAGGTGGAGGTCTTCTTTATGGTAGATCCCTTCTTTAAGGCAAATTTCTCCTCCAAGGTGGATGCCTTCTTCGAGGAAGACGTCTTATTCAAGAGAGATGTCATCTTGGGGGGGACATTTTTTTTCTTCAAAATGTATGCCTTCTTCGAGAGAGATGCTTTCTTCAAGGTCGACATCAAACTTGAACTTCTTTCTTCAAAACAGTAGTCCTCTTCGATTGTCTTCAACTATGGTAGTTCTCATTTTTATGGCGATCCTTATCATGATATTGTTCATTCCATATCATGTTGCATTCAAGTGGTCGTTAAGCCTCATCGAGATGGAGTTGCCTTTGCACATCCTATTGCTTAAGAGAAGTCTTATCAAGACTGAAGCTGCTTTCGCATATCGTGCTTCTTGAGAGAAGTCTTATCGAGACTAAAGCTACCTTCGCACATCATGCTTCTTGAGACAAGTCTCATTAAGGTCGAGCTACCTGATCCATGCGGCTTGCACATGATGCTGGACTGAGGAGCCTAATCTAGATGATTTACACATCGTGCTAAATTAAGGAGCCTTATGTAGATAGCTTGTACATCGTGCTAACTGAAGAGCCTCATCTAGGTGGCTTACTCATCGTGTTGAATTGAGGAGTCTCATCTAGGTGGCTTACGCATCATTTTGAGATGAGGAGCCTAATCTAGACAACTTGCACATCGTGCTAATTAAAGAGACTTATCCAGACAGCTTACACATTGTGTTAAGTTGAGGAGCCTGATCAAGGTGACTTGTACATCATGTTATTTCTATTGGTCTCATACTACCTGGATTAGGCATATTGCACTTTGTGCCGCTTCGATAGGGTCTCATCGAGACTGACTTGCACATCATGCTACTTCGATTAGGTCTCATCGAGATTGACTTATACATGGCGCTGTTTCTCCTAGGTCTCATCAATATTGACTTGCACATTGTACTGCTTCGATTAGGTCTCATCGAGATTGTCTTGTACATCGTGCTACCACTGCTATTTTTCGAACTATACACTTCTTGCTTTGACTACATGGGTCACCTACAAATCGAGTGTCTAGAATGAGAGGTTGAGTGCCATCAGGCTCAAGTTGCTACTTCTTCAATTGATGTTGGTGATGATGAGTGAGGACTGTCGCCATCAACTTTCTCTTTTTTCTCTTCTACTTCTTTTCACACCTTCCAACGCTTCTTCTCACAATTCTTGACATGTTTGAATTCTTTAGCTTTTCTTGAAGCTTCTAAAGGACGATGATTGGAAGTTGCTCGAATCAAGTGGTCTCTATAATTTAAAGTTCCTTGAACATGTGAAGCTCGAAATTCCTATTTTCAAAGAGTGCACAACCTTTTGGGATTCTCATGACCATGTCTTTCGCTTCAATAGGCAAGAGCTTGCCTCCTGTATGAGGAATTTTCTGCTATACTCAATGTTTATTCTTTTGGAAAGTATCATTCTACCTACTACTGAGACACCATCAAATCTGATCTTGCTGATTTCTTTACAGAGGTGGTAGAGTGATATTATCTTCAACCATGTCTTTTTTTAGGATTATAGTTAGCACCTCGTCCGGTTGGCTTTGCCTTCTTCAGTTTTGCCTCCTTGCGTAGCTTCTACTGGTCGCATCAGAAGATCTCGAAGATCCACATTTTGTGACCATCATTCCTCAGATGAGCCCTGGTTTCACAACAGTTCCTTTGATTCTAGCTAAGACATTGATTGGACTGGATCGAGTCAAGATTGATCCGAGTCTAAAGTTTAGTAGCAGTCTTTTGCTTCTTCAGATTTTTTTCTTTTAAGCCTAATTTTTGCCTAAGCCGCCCTTTTAGGTTTTCGACTTAGTGGGTTCCTTCCTTCTTTTTTTTTTTTCATGATCTAATTTTTGCCCAAGCTACCTTTTCAAGTTTTCAACTTCGTAAGCTTGCTGTAACTTTTGCCTGAGTCGCCCTTTTTGGGTTCAACTAAGTGGGCTTTTCTTAATTTTGCCTAAGTCGCTTTTTCAAGTTTTTGACTTAGCGGGCTTTTTTCTTTGCCCTAACTTTTACTTAAGCTGCCCTTTCGGGTTTTCAACTTAGCTGGCTTTTTCTTTTTTCTTTTTTTCTTTTTCTGTTTCTTCTTTTCAGATTTGGCTGCAAGAGAGGCTATCCATTCTAGCACTACTTGAAGGAGATATTTCTTGTTACAGTCAACTGCATATGAGGAGGAGACTTAAGAGGCATTCTTTATGGGTCGACTGCCTTTGAGTCATTCTAGACACTCAGATTGGCTGGCATTATCCATGGGTGAGGCTAGAGCATGTGATAGTCGAGGCTTGTATCTCATGCGTGGCTTTGGCAGGGTTGACTGACGGTTCCTTCTATGATCCTGCTAGACTATGTCGCCAATATAAGCTTTAAGCAAAGGACCATGGATTCACTGACTGCATTTGGTCTCGGTAGATTATTTGGTCGTTACCTAGAGCATGTGAAGGATTCTTGGCCGCATCAGACCATCGAGAGAAACTTGTTCCATGATATTGACTTCGAGACAGACGATCGATACAAGGATTGGGTGATCTTTTAGGCTTCCATTCCTGATCCTGCTATTCAAGCTAGATAGTATTGTCAGCATATGATGAACCTATTCGTAGTCCATGAAAAGGCAAAAAAGACATTGACAGTTTCATTATTGGCTTATATGTTAGATGTTTTCCTTTTGTTATCATGCAAAACAATAAGACATTTAAAAGCATATTTGTTTCCAAACAATTTCATTTCATTAATAAAAATTCAATTGTTTGTTATTCAAACAATATGTGCACACTAAGATAACTCCTATCATTAATCAGCCATTTTTGGTTTTCTGATTAATTGTTTTTCCTCTCACACTTTTTCCTCTTATTTTCTTTCAAATTCTTTTCATACATAGTATTTCTTTCAAATTCTTTCAAATTCTTTTCATTCCCTTCCATGTCTGATAGGATGTGTACTCCATCAGACATGACCTTTGTCATAATGAATGGGCCCTCCCAGTTGAGCTTGAGCTTCCCTCTTGGATCGAACACTATTGGCCTGTCCTATTTAAGGACTAATTCCCCTTCTTTGAACTTTATTACCTTTATTCTCCTGTCAAAGGCTTGAACGACCCGCTTCAGGTATAACTACATGTGATATGTGGCCTTCATTCTTTTCTCATCAATCAAGGCTAACTATTCACATCTATTGTGAACCCACTCCCCTTCAGGCATTTTTGCTTCCATCAAAACTCTCACTTATCTCATTTCTATCTCAATTGATAGGACCACTTCTGAACTATGCACCAACTAGAAGGGCGTCATACCCGTTGAGCCTCTAGGTGTTGTTCAATAACCCCATAGCGCAAACAATAGCTTTTCAGCCCAATCTTTGTATGTTTGCACTATTTTGGCTAACATCTTCTTGATGTTTTTATTGGCTGCTTCTACTACTCCATTTGCTTGTGCCTAATATGCAGACCACTTATGGTTTTCAATCCCATACTTCTTAAATAAGGCTTTAGTCTCTGCCTGGAAATGAGCCCTATTATCAGTCACGATGTGATATGGTACTCCGAATTTGCATATGATGTTCTTCTCAAGGAACTTTACCATCTGCGTTGTCCCCAATTTACTATAGGACTCAGCTTCTATCCACTTAGTGAAGTAGTCGATTACCACCACCACATATCGATGTCCATTAGAGGCTGACGGCCTTATCTTGCCTATAATGTCAATGTCCTATGCAGCAAAGGGCCACAATGTTGTCATTCCTTGTAGCTCTAAAGGTGATTGGTAAATGAAATTTTTATTGATCTGGCACTGGTGATATCTCTTCACAAATTGGACATAATCTGTCTCCATGGTTAATTAGTAAAAGCCTTACCTCATTATCTTCTTTGCAAGCATTAGCCCATTCATATGTGGTCCACATACACTACCATAGATTTCCTTCATGAGCCTTTTAGCTTCTTTCTCATTGGCACATCTCAATTGCATCGCTTCTGGCATTCTCTTGTACATCACTCCTTGATGACAAGTAAATTGTTGAGCCAACCTTTATAGTGCAACCCTATCTTTCTAATCAACCTCATCTGGCAAAATCCTCTCTTCCAGGTATCTTTTCAAGTCACGAAACCATGGCTTCTCATCCACTTCGACCTCCATTACATAGGGTTCCATATAACAAGGACCTCATGCTTGTGATATCACTATTGGTCTCACCAACAACTCTTGATTACTCACCCAAACGGATGCCAAAGAGGCTAAAGCGTCAGCCATCTGATTCTCATTTATAGGATGATGGGTGAAGGTACAATGCTTGAACCTCCCAATCAACCTTCTGATTTGCTCAAGGCACGGTTTTAACCTTCCTTCCTATATATCAGAATCTTTCTTAGCTTGAGAGATGACTAGTTTTGAATCTCCCAACACTTTTGTTTCATCAATACCCATTGCAATCATAACTTCCAAACCAAAGGCACAGGCTTCGTACTCAGCCATATTATTGGTGACTCTAAACTCCAGCTTCTTAGCAAAAGGGGATAACTTCTTCAGTTGGTGAGACCAAAATAACTCTTATTCTGACACCATTTCTATTGATAGCTCCATCAAAGAACACTCTCCATCCCACTATCGAGCTTAACCTTAGATGTTCATCTAGGAAATCCAACTCCCATGGTTCATCATCGTCAATCAGATTCATGGTAAAAAATGCTACTACTACTCTTCCTTTCACCACCTTCTTTGTGACATACTCAATGTCAATTTCTGACAACTGGAACAGCCATCTTCCTAGCTTCCCCACCAATAATGGTGCTTCAAAAAGATACTTCGTTGGATCTTTCTTTGAGATAACCTTAATCTTGTAAGACTGAAAATAATGACTCAACTTATTTGAGAGACATGCCACGGGTAAACATGTTTTCTCCATATAGCTATACTTCGTCTCGTATCGTAGTAACTTTTTGCTAAGATAGTAAATAGCATGTTCTACGCCGTTCTCATCTTATTGTGCCATCATAGCACCTATAGCCTCCTCCTTAAGAGCCAAGTAGAGAATCAAATTTTTGCCAGGTCTCAGCATTCTCAAGACTGGCAAATTCTGCAAGTACTTCTTAATCTTCTCAAATGCCTATTTACACCGATCATTTCACTCCATCGGCCGATCCTTCTTTAGAAGCCTGAAGATCGGTGAAAAAACTGTCGTCAATTTGGCAATGAACTGATTGATATATTGGATTATCCCAAGAAACCCTCAAACTTCTTTTTGGTCGTGGGTTATGGCATCTCCGTAATTGCCTTAACCTTGTATGGAGTTACCCCTATCCTCTTTATGCCAAGTATGAATCCCAACAGCTCCCTTGAGGCAACTTTAAAAACACGCTTAGTTGTAGCTTGCACTTCTTCACCCTTTCTAAGAATCTGTCTAAAGCTTTAAAATGACCTTCTCGAGTCTTGGATTTCACCATCATGTCATCCATATAGACTTCTATCTCCTTATGCATCATGTCATGAAACAGTGTCATCATTATTAGTTGATAAGTTGCCCCTGCATTCTTCAACCCGAAGGGCATCACCTTGTAAGAGTAGGTTCCCCACTCAGTCATGAAGGCCATTTTCATCTTGTCTTCATTGGCCATCATTATCTAGTTGTACCCAAAAAACCCATCTATGAAGGGAAACATCACACTTGCGACAAGGCAAAGGAAAATCATCCATCAGTGAGGCCTTATTCAAGTCTCGATAATTAACACACATTCAGACCCTTCCATCCTTCTTTGGCACTAGTACGATATTGCCTAACCATTTCGGATACTTCACCACATCTAGAACCTTGGCTTCAATATGTTTGGAGACTTCCTCCTTGATTTTCTGTGTGCATTCCAATCTTAACCTTTTCAGCTTTTGCTTGACTGGCTTTATGTGCAGAGACATTGGAATCGTATGCTTAATGATATTTCTATTGATTCCAGGCATGTCATCACCAGACGAAGTGAAGATTTCTTCATGTTTATTTAATAATTTTTCAAATCTCTCACTCTCTTTAGAAGTTGTATCAAGTGTAATACATATGCTCTTGGGTTTTTCAATTGTGTCAGGATTAGTGTCATGAATTTGAATCGTGTGAACGTCAAATATGCTAGTGAAATGCAAAGTTATGATGCACAATGCCATTAGGAAAGACATCACACATGTAAGCAAACTAATTCTTTATTGCATCAAACTTTGAAACATAGACAATATCCTCTTCTTCAAAGAGGTTAGGAACAAATACATCTTCATAAACAAACATCATGGATTCCTTTTTCGATGAAGGCGGCAAGGTCGACGGACGGGTCCATTAGCGGTGCTTGATCTTGAGGCTTCTCTTCCTTGATCATCATTTTCTCTATTTCTTTAATCAAGTCATTCCCATTAGAGATTCTTGCTTGAAGGATATCCTTGAAAATTTCAAATTCGGGCTTCAACATTTCCTTGAAAACCCATGGTTTGGCAGCTCCCATATACTTCGTATCTTGGGCCTTCACGAACTTGCTGAATCTCCTCTTCTTGGGTTCAAAGTCTTTTTCTTCCCTATCAGACTCATAACCAAAATCTCTTCTAGAAGTTTGGCCTTTAAAATTTGGAAGAGATGGTAAAACACATCCATTCCTCCTCAGCCCAATTCTTGGCAAGTATCCTTGCTTCTTCATTATTCTGGCAATAATTGGGTTGACTTTATCAAACATGGCTATATCGAAGCCTCCCATGTAAGGTATTTCTCTGACCTTCACACTCAAAGTAACGGGTGCAACGGTTGAGGCGGCATGAATAACCACAATCTTCCCATCTATGTTGACTCAGATCTTTTGATGCAGTATGGAAGGGACTCCACCAAGTGGATGCAACCATGCTCATCCCAACAAAGCAGCAAAGGTGGTGGGAATGTCAAGAACTGTAAATTCTGTCATTACTTCAATAGGCCCAGTCTTTACTAATGCCTTAAATATCCTAATGGTACTCCTTTTCAAATCATCATAAGACTTGATCACCATCTCACAAGGCTCAAGTTTATCTTCACTGATCCTGTACTTGTGCAATATCTTCATAGGCATAATATTGATGGCTGACCTATCATCCACCATGATGCAAGGAGATGTCTTTCCACCAATCTTAGTAGTGATGAATAGTTACTTATTATCAGTAAAGGTGATCCAACCTTTCTCATTTACCCTATTGGGTTCTTTTCCAGTCATGGCGGTCAATATCTCATTCGTAGTGGCAGCCATTGACATCTCCACTTCTATCAAAGCCTTCACGATGGCTTTTTTATGCTATTGGGATGAGATCAACAAGTCTAAAATGCTAGCATTTGCTTGAGTTTTCTTCAACTGCTTGATCACTTGATCCTCTTCTTCTTTGGTTTCTTCCTTGGCAACCTCTTTGCCCTTTCCAATAGTCTTCTGCTTCTCGATTGATTTTTCCTTCTCCTTTTCATGGTAAAATCTACCATTCCTTGTTACTCTTTTTACATTCTCACTCTCACCCTTAAGTGTTTCTCCCTTAACTCACACTTCCCTTTCTTCTTCATTACTATTAAAGTCAGCTCAAAAGTTTGGAAGGGTTTTGACTTTAGGAATATTATCCCAAATACCCATAACTCTTACTTCCTTGCATCTTTGCGGTAAGCTCTCCACAAGGCTCTTAACTCACTTCCCTTCTTTAGCTTCACTACCTTTCTTCACTTTGAGTCTTCTAGATGGTGGGCCTCTTCTAGCCCCTTTTCTAGCCACCCACTTCTTGGCAAAGGCTTTTGTTGGAGTGGACTTCTCCTTGAAGATGATTCTTCATTCTCCACCTCAACTTTCTCTTCACCTACTTTTTATTTTTCTTCTTCCTCATGATCGTTAAGGCACACCAATTCAGGTTCTATGCTTTGCTTGACTCCCTTTACTACAATGTTGGTCCATACACCCTTCTTAGTGAAAATCTGGGGTGCCAAAAACATGGGCGCCTCTTTTGTCCTCTCAATGATCTCCTTAGGCTTTTCTTCCTTGGGCTCTCCAGCCTTAGGCTCATTAACCTTGGGCTTCTTCTTTGTGGCAACCTTTCTAGTAGACCCTTCTTGTTGTTCCAGCTTGCACTTCTCCTTTCTCTTGGCTCTCTCGGCCATGCTTGATCTACTCTCCTAAAAAAAATTCATGACTTACTACTCTATGAATCCTGACTCAATGATGTTGGTTGTTAGAGGAGGTACTCGATTGTAGTTAGGTAGTGGATTACTTAACGTGTTGGCCTCTTATGTCTCTAAATCTGGAATCTAGCCCTTATCGATCAAATCTTGGATCTCATGGTAGATATGAGTGCAATCATCGATCTTGTGACCGATCACTTGGTGGAACTTACACTTCTCATGATGTCTCCAATTCCTTGGCAATGGATTTGGAAGCTTTCTTGGTGACAATGGCTGGAAGATCCCTTGAGCTCTCAACCTAGCAAAGATCTTTGACAAAGGTCTCCCCAGACGATTGAACTTCTTTTGTTAGGCGATCGCTTTCACCTTGATATGCTTCGTGCTTGGCTCACTAGCTTGATGATGCTGGCTCTGATTTCTTCTAAGTTGGGTGTTGTTGCTTCTTTTCTACCTGGCCTCCAAATTTTCTATTTGGATACCGAATCGTACAAGTCTTCAAAGGTTTTAGTAGGGAAGCCCGCAATCCTATCATTAATGAAGATATGAGCTTCACGAATTACCATGCAGACCTGGTCCTTCTTCATGATCCTCTTGGTCATCTTAGCGGCTTTGACCCTCCAACGGACTAGGTACTCTAAAAAAGTCTCATTGGGCTTCTGGCGAGTAGTCTACAAATCCCTCAAAGTTACCCCCACCTGGGTATTATGGTGGTATTGCTCTACAAACTATTCAAAAAGCTCCTTGCAATCTTCTCAAACTATTTTGGTAAAATCATGGTACCATACTACCGTATCATCTTCTAAGGATAGCTTGAAGTACTTCAAGATGTACTCTTTTGACAATGAAGTGGTGGCCATGATAGCAACATATTGTCTTAGATATGTTTGATTGCCCACTCCATTGAATTTGGGCAAGTCTGGTAGGTATAACTTTGGCGACAAATCATTATCTCCAATGAGTAGGATATTGTCTAGGTTTTCAACCTCTTTCAACCCCTTCTTCTTTAAAAGGGATTGGACCTTCTTCATGTCTTTGGCCAATTGCCTGACCGATTTAGCTTCTTCTTGATTGATTAGGCTTTTCTCCCTATCTTTGCCTTGACTAGTGTCACCATCACCTTTGATTGGTAATTGGTTTATGTGGATGGGGTCCATTCTATAAAGCTTCGATGAGTTGGGCCATTTATTGTTGGAGCACGATGAAGTCAACCCTCATTTGAACCATCTCATTGTTGCTGTTGCGTGTGACCATTTCAACAACTGGTTCTTCTTGCCTTGTCAAATGACCACCTCGTCTTCTCGTGCCATCATAGCACCTATGGCCTCCTTCTCAAGAGCCAAGTAGAGAATCAAATTTTTGCTAGGTCTCAGCGATCTCAAGACTGGTGGATTCTACAAGTACTTCTAATCTTCTCAAATGCGTCTTCGCACTGATCATTCCACTCCATCAGTTGATCCTTCTTTAGAAGCCTAAAGATTGGTGCACAAACTATTGTCAATTTGGCAATGAATCGAAAGATATATTAGATCTTCCTAAGAAATCGTCGAACTTCTTTTTTGGTCCTGGGCGATGGCATCTCTGTAATCGCCTTAACCTTGTCTGGAACTACCTCTATCCCTTTCTTGCCAACTACAAATCCCTATAGCTTCTTTGAGGTGACTCCAAAAAACACACTTCTTTGGATTTAGCTGCAGCTTGGACTTCTTCAGGAATCTGTCTAAAGCTTCAAAGTGACCTCCTCGAGACTTATATTTTCTCCAACATGTCGTCTACATAGACTTCTATCTCCTTATGCATCATGTCATGAAACATTATCGTCGCCATTCGTTGGTAAGTTACCCCTACATTCTTCAACCCGAAGGGCATCACCTTGTGATAGTAGGTTCTCCATTTCATAATGAAGACCGTTTCATCTTATCTTCATTGCCCATCATTATTGGTTGTAACTAGAAAATCTATCTAGGAAGGAAAACATCACAATGGCAGCGGCGTTGTCCACGAATACATCAATATGAGGCAAAGGAAAATCATTCTTTGTTAAGGCCTCATTCAAGTCTTGGTAATCAACACATATTTCGACCCTTCCATCCTTCTTTGGTACTAGCAAGATGTTGGCTAACCATTCCGGATACTTCACCACATCTAGAAACTTGGCTTCAATCTGTTTGGAGACTTCCTCCTTAATTTTTTGAGCGCATTCCGGCCTCGACCTTCTTAAATTCTGCTTCACCAGTTTCATGTGTGAATACGTTGGGATTGTGTGCTCAATAATACTTATATTGATTCCAGGTATGTCATTGTAGGACCAAGTGAAGACTTATTCATGTTTCTTTAATAATTTATCAAATCTAGCTATCTCTTCAAGAGTTATATCAAGTGCAATGCATATGTTCTTGGGTTTTTTGGTTTTACCAAGATTAATGTCATGAGTTTGAATGGTGTCGATATCAAATATGCTAATGAAATGCAAATTATGATGCACATTACGATTGGGAAAAACATCACACAAGTAACATTAATTCTTTATGACATATCAGAAAATAGGATTGTCTCCCAAGTATAGGAGTGTCGAAGTAATTCGGTGAGTCCGGGGTCGATCCACGAGGAAGGGAATTTAAGCGCTACAAACTATAAAGTAAGCAATATGATGTGGATGATTCCAAGGGATGGCAAGGTAATACGAACAAGTATGAGTAAAGAACAAGTTCTTAAATAATAAATGAGAATAACACAAGAGAAATTAACACAATAATAATGAAAGCTAAGGTTAGGGGATTCGCCCTTGATATTTCAAATAAGGATAAACAACCCATTTTAGTTATATGAATTATATTTGCTTCGTTACCAATATTTATACCACTTCTTGTAAATGGGTTCAAGCATCCAATGTGCCAATCATCATATGTCTACAACAAATCAAGGGTCCTAACTAGATTTGTGTCGGTAAGAAAGAACCATACATCATCTAGGAAGGATCCAAGCATTTGATGTGCCAAGGATTGTCGACAATGGATCAAGACCTCCACTTTACGAGTGGTGTCAAGATTGATTAAGAAATTAAATATAAATCATATTGAATAAACATTATAAGATTAAGATTATTAAGCACATATTAAGGGTTAGAGAATCCTTATTCTCATATCAAGGGTTTCACCCTTTCACCTTAGCAAAAGAGAAATTAGAAGAACATTATAATAGAAAGAAAATAAAATGCAAGAAAAAGGAAATTCATTAATAACATAAACACACAAAACACAATACAAGATCCTAGCCAAAGCCAAAATGTTCCAGCCAAGGCCAAGATGCCCTAATGGGTCACAAGGCACCCCTATTTATAGATACATCCAGGGGCAAACTTGTCAAATTACAATGGCATAATTGTCAAATATTAGTTGTAAATATCTTTGACAATTGGGATCACTAGGCACCGACTTTGACCATCAATTTTGTCATCGAAATGTTGTGAATTTTAATCATATGTCTTCATGGAAGTTGTAGATATTTCTCTCAGCTTTCTAGAACATATTGATTTTTACAATTTGGATACGTATTTTGATAGATACGGTCCAAATACTGAGGCCTGGTCAGACTGGGCCGAGACTGTAGATGGGTTCACTTCAAGCCCAAATTTGGTCCACTAAGAGCCCGAATTTGATGATACTTGTGAAATGTAATCTTGTAGACAATTGAATTAGCTTTCCAAAACATTAAGAATTGCACCATTCTAATCTATAAATAGAGAGTTATACCCATTTTACCGAACCTATAACAAAACCAAAATTAAGAGGAAGTTAATTCCAAAGATGCAAAGACTACAAATATGCTTAAGTTAAGGAATTTAATGACACTATTAATGCAATATGATAAACTAAGCTCTTATTAAATATACATATTTAAGTGTTCATCACACAAGCGTTGTTATTTAGAAATGATTTATAGAATTTTACATTCAAGGTGGTCATTATTGCACTCTCTTTGATTTTATCCAAATAAACAAACTCTCAACTGATTTTTTTTTTTTATTCAAGATATCCACAAACCTTCTTTTGTGCTCAGTTAACACATGACTATGGGGCTTATTAGAAAGAAGCCATATCAGTTCTAATATTTGTTAAGGCTAACAACCTTAGGTAGGGGGCATTTATTCATTTTATATATATGTATATATCTTTTTCTTCTTTTCTTTCTTCTTTTTTTTTTTATTTTTTGAAGGAATGCATCTTTAACCCATGTAGCGAGCCTTAGGCTAATGACTCCCAGACCAGTTGGCCTTAGGGCATTAGGTGTTAAGACACCCCTTCGAGCTTAACGACTCGGGTTGCCGATGCTTTATTTTTGCTTAGAAACTTGTGGATAGTGCAATGTTCAATCCCATTAAGCTTTCTCCTTAATCCATGTAGCGAGCTTTGGGCCAATAGCTCCCAAACCAGTTGGTCTTAGGGTATTAGGTGTTGAGGCACCCCTCGGGCTTAATTGCTCGAATTAAGGAGGCTACGAGACCAAACTTATCCACAATTGCTCTCTTCTTTTTTTTTCACTTTTTTTTTTTAACTTTCCCCTTCCTTTGTGTTGTTATCCTAAATAAAACAAAAGAACTCAATATTACAACATTTCATTTTGCCATCCACAATCATGCATCAAGGTATGTGTGTGTGTGTGAAGAAAGGTTCATGAATACTTGCTTAATGAGTACATAAGCACACAATTTTTAAATGATAAGGTTGTGAGAGTTCATAGATTTGAATAATTCAAAGTGAAATGAATAAGACCTCCTTGTTATAAAATTCAAAAATAAAGACTAAATAATATCAAGTTAGCTAAAATGAGTTCACAAGATCAAAATAAAATGACAAATTGGTTAGAATGGGTTTCAAGAGTTCAAACTGGCCCTCCCTACTCTGCCATTCCTGACCCAGAATGCGTCTCAAGAGGATTTGAACTCCTTACACCGCACTATGAATCTAATTACTAACTCGCTTTTTTTTTTTTTGCAAGAAAAAAGAAAATTCAAGACACACTTATGTCTACTTTCCTTCCCCCCCAACCAAATGAAACATTGTCCTCAATGTTTAAATGTAGAGAGATAAAGTATAGGGGACATTACCTGAATCTTCTGTTATTCAAGAGAGATGACCTGAAAGACTCATAAAATAACATGCTAAAATAAAATAAAATAAAGGACAAGAAAAAAATTACAAACAGAGATTCAGATCCAATTTGCACTTTTTGTTTTGCCCTCCTGCCCAATTAATTTGAGTACTAGCTGGGTCAGGTTCATACTCATCTTCTTGTAATTTGTCAAGTAACTCACCAGCAGAAGTGGCAGAAACAAGGATCTTTCTCGCTGAATGAGGGATAAAATTTTGTTCCACCGCTGCATCAACAAAACTTATCAAAGGATCAAAGAAATTTTTAACATTCAACAAACCTATGGGTTTTTGATGGAGATTCAGTTGGGCCCAAGAGGCAATTTGAAAAATTTCTTCAAGAGTGCCAAAGCCACCTGGTAAAGCAATAAAGGCATCTGAATTGATGAGCATATGTGCCATGCGTTCATGCATAGAGGAGACCTGTAACTCCTTCCCAACCATTTTTCCAACAATGCTTTCTACAGCCAAAGCTTTAGGAATAACTCCTAACACTTGACTACCTCCTACATGTGCAGCTGTTGATACGCAACCCATTAACCCGAGGCTACCTCCCCCATAAACCACATGAATCTTTCTTTCAGCCAGTAGTCTACCAAGGTAATTTGCTACTTCTATAAACTCCTCACTTTTACCCAGTCGAGATCCACAGAATACACATATCCTTTGGATTCGACGTTGTGAAGTTCCCTCCATGTCTATGCAACACTCTAACTATGTGTGAAGAAGAGAACAAGACATGTGGTATTTATGGAGTGTAAAAAGGTATGCTAATGATGATATCTATCTAGGTAGCTCGGTTGTTTGTTGAAAAAGTTGACAATAATGCATAAAAATTCAAAAGATGATGAAATAAGACACCATAAGTCAAACAAAAGATACAAATTCAAAAATGACAGCTATGAGGTATTAAAATTCAAAAATGATGGCACGCATGCATATGTACAGGTAGTTGTGACTGTGGCTCACATCTTCCTCTGGTTTTACGTCCAGAAACGGCTTAAACACCTTCTATGAGTTGGGGATATGCTTCCCATCCAGTTTTCTTATAAACTGGCAAACAGGGTCGTTTTGAGTCAGATTCCCAAGACTATAGCGTTCCTGCTCATCTCGGAATTGTGTCCACAAATTAAAAATTTCACGTTGCACAAGTCCACAAGAATGCGTCTCAAGAGTCATTCGGATATCATCCAAAGACTCCTTACTCAGTCCATTCTTGATGAACTATAGTTTATCCTCTCGATTGTTAGACAAATATCCTAAGGAGCGGCAACACTGGTTACAAGTCCATCTTGCACATCTGGGACAAACTTGTAACCTTTTCGCTCTTCGCTTTTTGGCGTAAGAGCTTTTTCCCATACCCTTACGCATCAACATCCTTACTCTTTCTGCGCGAACTTTGTAAATTTTAAGCAAATCATTTGGAGGAAGAGAGGGAAAATGTTTGTGCAGATTTGAGAGAATGGTGTCCATGCGAGAAAAGAAAGGAAAATGAATGCAAGGTGAGCAACAGTTTTTAGGGAACTGAAAAACCGACTTTAAAAGCCACGGAGTACCGTATCCGCCACTTGACCGAGAAACAAAATAAAAACACACAACTAAAATAAACACACACAAAATAAAATAAAAACAAATTAGAAATGATAGCAAAAATCAAGAACAAAAATAAAAATATGGCACCGATGGATGAAATTTGAACAATCGTAAAAGAAAAGCCAAAAGAGGAATCTCTTTGAAAGTAATTTACCACGGTCAAAAATATGCCATTGAGGTGGTACCTTTCTTTTCCCTTTATTTGTAAGAATGGAAGAGATTACCACTAGTTGAATTTGTTTGTCCTTGAGGCATGCATTCTTGAGTGTGGATGTTTCTTCCTGCCTTTGTTCAAAACATGGCTCCCAACTCTTAATCTCTTTCACCTGTACAAAATCAAGCAATGAAAATTCTTTAGAAGCAATGGGCACTAGTTGCATATTTGCTTCAAATGAACTAGTTAACCCAATTTCTGAAGGACTTGAAAAATTCTCATTTTGGATATAGTCTTTCACATTAGTCTTAGTCCTATTAGCTTCCTCATGCCTGAAAAATTCATTAAGGTCAAAATTTTGGTTAAGTTCCTTTGCATGATGACATGAGGGCATAAATGGGATTCGATCTCTTCCTTGTTAGGTGTAGGTTTATTAACCTCTTCCTTACCCTTTAAGATTGATTCATCATCTTTCTCATAAGGGTTAAGAATATGTTCTTTATAAACCTTACCGTCATGAAGAGTACTTACCGAATCTTTGTCTAGATGTTGGCCCCTTGGGTTACTCACATGTGGATTGATGGAGTTTGGCTCTAGTTGAGATGGAAACTCACCTTTCTCATGAGTATTAAGTGCAAATGCAAGTATTTCAAGAGCATCATTCAAGTTTGCCATAGTTTGAGCAACTTGACTATTAAAAACCTCTTGCTTTGCAATGAATGAATTCAATGTTTCTTCGAGATCCTCATAAGATGCATGATCATGAGATTTTTGAAAATTTTGATATGATTGAAAGGGAGGTTGATAAAATTGTGCATTATTATCATTCCGCCAATTAGAATTCAAGTGATTTTTCCATCCAAAATTCTGTGAGTAAAGATTAGGATTTGACCTTTGAAAAGTGTTTAAATCATTGGTTTGTTCATAGAGACTTTTCCTAAAGGTAGGCACAATGGGCAATCATCCGTTGGATGATCACTAGAATTACAAGTGTGACAGACAATTTCTTGCATAGACCACATTTCTAAATCCTCGACTTTTCTAGCTAGGGATGTCAATTTAGCATGAAGATCATGATTCTCTCTAAAGTTATAAATGCCTCTACTAGATGTTCTTGGTACCTCATAGGTGCCAACATTATTCCAATTTTGGGCATCTTTTGCTAGCAAGTCTAGGTAATCCATGGCTTCATCAGGGTCTTTATTTTCAAATTGTCCATTACACATTAATTCTACCATTTGCCTAGTTTGATGTGTAAGACCTTCATAGAAAATTAAAACTAGTCTCCATGTTTCCAAACCATGGTTAGGACAAGTATTAAGCAATGCTTTATACTTATCCCAACATTGGTAAAAGGTCTCTCCTTGTTTTTGAGTGAAATTGATGATTTGCCTTTTGAGAGAATTTGTTCTACAGGGAGGAAAGAACTTTTTAAGAAATTGTTGTTGCATTTCATCCCATGAGCTAATGGATCCTGACCTAAGATTTTGTAGCCATATTTTAGCTTTATCTTTTAAAGAAAAAGGAAAAAGCTTTAATCTAATGATGTTTATGCTACAATTTAGGTCACTATATGTGTTACAAAACTCTTCAAATTCTCTCAAGCGCAAAAATGGGTTTTCAACATCTAGGCCATGAAAGTGGGGTAAGAATTGAATGAAATCCGATTCATGGTCGAAGTATAATGCATCATGAGGGAAGACTATGCATGATTGTGCACAAGTTCTCCTAAGATTTATGGAGTCCTTTAATGTTCTTGGTTGGGCATGAGCATGATTTTTTTTTTTTAGACAAGATGAGTGGCTACTAACAATTCTACCAATTAATGCAAAGAGAAAGAAAAGATGAACACATGCAAGAAAAAATAAAAATAGAAATGGGGAGAGAAGAGATGAACGTATGCAAGAAAAATAAAATAGAAATGGGAAAAGAAAATACTTACAATTTTGTACGCCAAATTTTACATTCCCCGGCAACGGCGCCAAAAACTTGACACATCCGAAAATAGGATTGTCTCCCAAGTATAGGAGTGTCAAAGTAATAAACCCGGTGAGTCTGGGGTCAATCCACGAGGAAGGGAATTTAAGCGCTACAAACTATAAAGTAAGCAATATGATGTGGATGATTCCAAGGGATGGCAAGATAATACGAACAAGTATGAGTAAAGAACAAGTTCTTAAATAATAAATGAGAATAACACAAGAGAAATTAACACAATAATAATGAAGCTAAGGTTAGGGGATCCGCCCTTGATATTTCAAATAAGGATAATTAACCCATTTTAGTTATATGAATTATATTTGTTTCATTACCAATATTTATACCACTACTTGTAAATGGGTTCAAGCATCCAATGTGCCAATCACCATATGTCTACAACAAATCAAGGTTCCTAACTAGATTCGTGTCGGTAAAGAAGAACCATACATCATCTAGAAAGGATCCAAGCATTTGATGTGCCAAGGATTGTCGACAATGGATCAAGACCTCCACTTTACGAGTGGTGTCAAGATTGATTAAGAAATTAAATATAAATCATATTGAATAAACATTATAAGATTAAGATTATTAAGCACATATTAAGGGTTAGAGAATCCTTATTCTCATATCAAGGGTTTCACCCTTTCACCTTAGCAAAAGAGAAATTAGAAGAACATTATAATAGAAAGAAAATAAAATGCAAGAAAAAGGAAATTCATTAATAACATAAACACACAAAACACAATACAAGATCCTAGCCAAAGCCAAAATGTTCCAGCCAGGCCAAGATGCCCTAATGGGTCACAAGGCACCTCTATTTATAGATACATCTAGGGGCAAACTTGTCAAATTACAAGGGCATAATTGTCAAATATTAGTTGTAAAAATCTTTGACAATTGGGATCATTAGGCACCGACTTTGACCATCAATTTTGTCATCAAAATATTGTGAAGTTTAATCATATGTCTTCATGAAAGTTGTAGATATTTCTCTCAGCTTTCTAGAAAATATTGATTTGCACAATTTGGATACGTATTTTGATAGAGACGGTCCAAATACTGAGGCTTGGTCAAACTGGGCCGAGACTGTAGATGGGATCACTTCAAGCCCAATTTTGGTCCACTAAGAGCCCGAATTTGATGATGCTTGTGAAATTCAATCTTGTAGACAATTGAATCAGATTTCCAAAACATTATGAATTACACCATTATGATCTATAAATAGAGAGTTATGCCCATTTTACCGAACCTATAACAAAACCAAAATTAAGAGGAAGTTAATTCCAAAGATGCAAAGACTACAAATATGCTTAAGTTAAGGAATTTAATGACACTATTAATGCAATATGATGAACTAAGCTCTTATTAAACATACATATTTAAGTGTTCATCACTTTATTGCATCAAATCTTGAAATATAGACAATGTCCTCTTCTTCAAAGAGGTTAGGAACAAAAACATCTTCATAAAAACATCATTGATTCCTTTTTCAATAAAGGCAGCAAGGTTGATAGACGGATCCATTGGCGGTGCTTGATCTTGAGGCTTCTCCTCTTTGATCTTCATCTACACCATCTCTTGAACCAAGTCATACCTTTGGCGATTCCTGCTTGAAGGATATCCCTGAAAATTTCAAATCTGGGCTTCAACATTCCCTTGAAAACCTATGGTTTAATAGCTCTCACTTACTTCGTATCTTAGGCCTTGATGAACTTGATGAATCTCTCCTTCGTGGGTTCAAAGTCTTCTTCTTCCCCATCAGACTCATAACCCAAACCTCTTCTAGAAGTTTGGCCTTTGAAATCTGGAAGAGATGGAAACGACATCCATTCCTCCCAAGCCTCGTTATTGGCAAGTATCCTTGCTTCTTCATTATTCTGAAAACAATTGGGTTGACTTCATCAATCATGGCTACATGGAAGCCTCCCATGTAAGGTATTTCTCCAACCTTCACACTCAAAGCAGCGGATGCAATTGTTGAGACTGCATGAATGGTCATAGTCTCCCTATCCATGTTGAATAGATTCTTCGGATGTAGTGTGGAAGGGACTCCACCAAGTGGATGAAACCATGCTCATCCCAACAAAGCAGCAAAGGTGACTGAATTGTCAAGAACCATAAACACTATCATTACTTCAATAGGCCCATCTTCACTAACGCCTTGAATATCCTAACGGCACTCCTCTTTGAGTCATCATAGGCCTTAAACACTATCTTGCAAGGCTCAAATTCATCGCCATTGACCCTGTACTTATGCAAAATCTTCAAAGGCACAATATTGATGGTCGACCCATCATCCACCATGATACAAGGAGATATCTTCCCATCAATCTCAACGGTGATAAATAGTGGCTTATTGTGATCCCTTCCTTCAAAAGGCAAATCATCATCGGTGACGGTGATCACACCTTCCTCATCTACCCCCTTAGGTTCTTTTCTAGTCAAGGCGGTCAACATCTTATTCATAGTGGCAGTCATTGATATCTCCACTTCTGTCAAAGCCTTCAAGATGGCTTTTTTATGATTTTGGGATGAGATCAACAAGTCCCAAATGCTAGCATTCGCTTGAGTTTTCTTCAACTGCTTGATCACTTGATCCTCTTCTTCTTTGGTTTCTTCCTTGGCAACCTCTTTACCCTTTTCAATAGTCTTCTACTTCTTGGCTGAATTTTCCTTCTCCTTTTCATGGTAAAATCTACCACTCCTTGTTACTTTTTGTACATTCTCACTCTCACCCTTAAGTGTTTCTCCCTTAACTCTCACTTTCTTTTCATCTTCCTCGCTGCTAAAGTCAGCCTAAATGTTTAGAAGGGTCTTGACTTTAGAGATATTATCCCATATTGCTGTAGCTCTCACTTCATTGCACCTTCTAGGTAAACTCTCTCTCCTCGCAAGGCTCTTAACTTGCTTCCCTTTCCAAGCTTCACTAGCCTTCTTCACTTTGAGTCTTCTAGGTGGTCGGCCTTTTCTGACCCCTTTTCTAGCCATCCACTTCTTGGCAAAGGCTTTTGTTGGTGTGGACTTCTCATTGGCGGATGCTTCTTTGTTCTCTACCTCAACTTCCTCTTTATCTACTTTTTGTTGTGCTTTTTCCTCATGATCGCTGAGGCACACAAATTCTGGCACTAAGCTTCACTTGACTCCCTTTACTACAATGTTGGTCCATCCACCCTTTTTAGTGAAAATCTAAGTTGCCAAATGAATGGCTCATTTTCCAGCCTTTCAATGATCTCCTTGGGATTTTCTTCCTTGGGCTCTTCAGCCTTAGGCTCATCAACCTTGGGTTTCTTCTTTGTTGCCATGTTTCTAGTAGACTCTTCTTGTTGTTCAACCTTGGATTTCTCCATTCTCTTGGCTCTCTCATCTACTCGATCTACCCACTGACACATCCGAAAATAGGATTGTCTCCCAAGTATAGGAGTGTCGAAGTAATAATCCCGGTGAGACCGAGGTCGATCCACGAGGAAGGGGATTTTAGCGTTACAAATTATAAGATAAGCAAATATGATATGAATAATTCAAAGAAATGACAAGATAATATCAATAATATGTAAGATGGTAGGCGGTATTACCGACCATTCAAATATAAAACAAAAAGCAAGAGGAGGCAAAACCATCCATGGAAATAGGTGGTATAACCAACCATAGTAAATTAAAGAACAATTTCATAAGGTGGTAGAACCTACCATAGTAAATAAATAAAAAGTTCATAAACAATAGAATAATTAAAATACAAAAGGAATTAACACAATAACAATGAAGGCTAAGGTTAGGGGATCCGCCCTTGATATTTCAAATAAGGATAATTAACCCATTTTAGTTATATGATTTATATTTGTTTCATTACCAATATTTATACCACTTCTTGTAAATGGGTTCAAGCATCCAATGTGCCAATCATCATATGTCTACAACAAATCAAGGTTCCTAACTAGATTCGTGTCGGTAAGGAAGAACCATACATCATCTGGAAAGGATCCAAGCATTTGATGTGCCAAGGATTGTCGACAATGGATCAAGACCTCCACTTTACGAGTGGTGTCAAGATTGATTAAGAAATTAAATATAAATCATATTGAATAAACATTATAAGATTAAGATTATTAAGCACATATTAAGGGTTAGAGAATCCTAATTCTCATATCAAGAGTTTCACCCTTTCACCTTAGCAAAAGAGAAATTAGAAGAACATTATAATAGAAAAAAAATAAAATGTAAGAAAAAGGAAATTCATTAATAACATAAACACACAAAACACAATACAAGATCCTAGCCAAAGCCAAAATGTTCCAGCCAAGGCCAAGATGCCCTAATGGTCACAAGGCACCTCTATTTATAGATACATCCAGGGGCAAACTTGTCAAATTACAAGGGCATAATTGTCAAATATTAGTTGTAAATATCTTTGAAAATTGGGATCATTAGGCACCGACTTTGACCATCAATTTTGACATTGAAATGTTGAGAATTTTAATCACATGTCTTCATGAAAGTTGTAGATATTTCTCTCAGCTTTCTAGAACATATTGATTTACACAATTTGGATACGTATTTGGAGAGATACAGTCCAAATACTGAGGCCTGGTCAGACTGGGCCGAGCCTGTAGATGGGTTCACTTCAAGCCCAATTTTGGTCCACTAAGAGCCCGAATTTGATGATGCTTGTGAAATGCAATCTTGTAGACAATTGAATCAGCTTTCCAAAACATTAAGAATTGCACCATTCGGATCTATAAATAGAGAGTTATGCCTATTTTACCGAACCTATAACAAAACCAAAATTAAGAGAAATTAATTCCAAAGATGTAAATGCTACAAATATGCTTAAGTTGAGAAATTTAATGACACTATTAATGCAATATGATGAACTAAACTCTTATTAACATGCATATTTAAGTGTTCATCACACCCCCCAACTAGCTTATTGCTAGTCCTTAGCAATTAAAGCGTTATTATTTAGAAGTGATTTATAGAATTTTACATCCAAAGTGGTCATTATTGCACTCTCCTTGATTTTATCCAAATAAACAAACTCTCAACTGATTTTTTTTTTATATGACTCATGTACCCTTCAGTCAAGATATCCACAAACCTTCTTTTGTGCTCAGTTGACACATGACTATGGGGCTTATTAAAATAAGCCATATCGGTTCTAGTATTTGTTAAGGCTAACAAACTTAGGTAGGGGATATTCATTCATTTTATACATTTTTTCTTTTTTTTCTCTTTTTTTTTTTTTTTTGAAAGAATGCACCTTTAACCCATGTAGCGAGCCTTAGGCTAATGACTCCCAGACCAGTTGGCCTTAGGGCATTAGGTGTTAAGACACCCCTACGAGCTTAATGATTCGGGTTGCCGATGCTTTATTTTTTCTTAGAAACTTGTGGATAGTGCAAGGTTCAATCCCATTAAGCTTTCTCCTTTATCCATGTAGCGAGCTTTGGGCCAATAGCTCCCAAACAAGTTGGTCTTAGGGTATTAGGTGTTGAGGCACCCCTCGGGCTTAATTGCTCGAATTAAGGAGGCTACAAGACCAAACTTATCCACCATTACTTTCTCTCTTTTTTCTTTTTTTTTTCATTTTTCATTTTTTTCATTTTTTTTAAACTTTCCCCTTCCTTTTGTTGTTTTCCTAAACAAAACAAAAGAATTAAAATATTGCAATATTTTATTTCGCCACCCACAATCATACATCAAGGTATGTGTGTGTGTGAAGAAGATTCATAGATACTTGCTTAATGAGCACATAAACACACAATTTATTAAATGATAAGGTTGTGAGAGCTCATAGATTTGAATGATTCAAAGTGAAATGAATATGACCTCCTTGTTATAAAATTCAAAAATCAAGACTAAATAATATCAAATAAGTCTTAAAAAATGCAAGAATAAAATGACAAATTGGTTAGAATGGGTTTCAAGAGTTCAAACTGGTCCTCCCTACTCTGCCATTCCTGACCTAAAGAGATGCGTCCTCAAGACGAAATTGGTGAACATCTTACAACCGCACTCAATGAATCTAATTACTAACTCGCTTTTTTTTTATCCTTTTTTTTTTTTTGCAAAAAAAGTCAAAATTTTCAGACACACTTATGTCTACTAATCCTATCCCCCCCAACCAATAAACCTTGTCCTCATGTTTAAATGTGAGAGATAACAGGATAGGAGACATTACCTGAAGCTTCTGTTATTCAAGAGAGATGACCTGAAAGACCCATAAAATAACATGCTAAAAGTAAAATAAAATAAAATAAAGGACAAGAAGAAAAAAAATTACAAACGGAGATTCAAATCTAATTTGCACTTTTTGTTTTGCCCTCCTGCCCAATTAATTTGAGTACTAGCTGGGTTAGGTTCATACCAACTTCTTATAATTTGTCAAGTAGCTCACCAGCAGAAGTGGCAGAAATAAGGATCTTTCTCGCTGAATGAGGGATAAAATTCTGTTCCACAGCTGCATTAACAAAACTTATCAAAGGATCAAAGAAATTTTTGACATTCAACAAACCTATGGGTTTTTGATGGAGATTCAGTTGGGCCCAAGAGGCAATTTGAAAATTTTCTTCAAGAGTGCCAAAACCACCTGGTAAAGCAATAAAGGCATCTAAATTGATGAGCATATGTGCCATGCGTTCATGCATAGAGGAGACCTGTAAATCCTTCCCAACCGTTTTTTCAACAATACTTTCTACAGCCAAAGCTTTAGGAATAACTCCTAAAACTTGAGTACCCCCTACATGTGTAGCTGTTGACACACAACCCATTAACCCGAGGCTACCTCCCCCATAAACCACATGAATCTTTCTTTCAGCCAGTAGCCTACCAAGATAATTCGCTACTTCTACGAACTCCTCACTTTTACCTGGTCGAGATCCACAGAATACACATATCCTTTGGATTCGACGTTTTGAAGTTCCCTCCATGTCGATGTGACTCTCTAACTATGTGTGAAGAAGAGAACAAGACATGTGGTATTTATGGAGTGCAAAAAGGTATGTTAATGATGATATCTATCTAGGTAGCTCGATTGTTTGTTGAAAAAGTTGACAATAATACAAAAAAAAGGTCAAAAGATGATGAAATAAGACACCATAAGTCAAACAAAAGATACAAATTCAAAAATGACAGCAATGAGGTATTAAAGTTCAAAAATGATGGCACGCATGCATATGTACAGGTAGTTGTGACTGTGGCTCACATCTTCCTCTGGTATATTTTAACGTCCGATAAAAACGGCTTTAAACACCTTTCTATGAGTTTGAATGATATGCTTCCCATCCGTTTTTCTTAATAAACTGGCAACAAGGGTCCGTTTTGAGTCAGATTCCCAAGACTATAGCGTTCCTGCTAATCTCGGAATTGTGTCCACAAATTAAAAATTTCACGCTGCACAAGTCCACAAGAATGCGTCTCAAGAGTCGTTCGGATATCATCCAAAGACTCCTTACTCATTCCATTCTTGATGAACTGTAGTTTATCCTCTCGATTGTTAGACAAATATCCCAAGGAGCGGCAACGCTGGTTACAAGTCCATCTTGCACATCTTGGACAAACTTGTAACCTTTTCGCTCCTATCGCTTTTTTGGCATAAGACTTTTCCCAACCTAGGCATATGGTATGAAATCAAAAAAACCAGATTACCTGAAAACTCACAAGAAGAAATCTGAACCTTGCTTCAATTAACCATCTTAAATTCGCAGAATAGACCCTTACCATCAACAACCTTAGTCTTTCTGCACGAGCTTTTAATATGTATTTTAAGGCAAATCATTTTGAGGAAGATAGGAAAATGCTTTGTGCAATTTTTGAGAGAATGAGTATCCATTGGAAGAAATGAGAGAGACTAAGAAAAAAAATAGGATGCAAGCCAAAAAATTTTTAGAACATGGCAAACCGTCATTTTAAATGTCACGGAGTACCGTATCCGCCACTTGACCGGGAAAATCAATCCTTAAAAAGGATCGATTAAAGCAATAGACTCTTCATTTTGGTCAAAATTTTCAAAAAATGGTTTTAACCGTAGACCATTAACTTTAAACACATTACCATTCTTTGGGTTCTCAATTTCAACTGCTCCATGAGGGAAAACATTTTTAACAATGAAAGGCCCAGTCCAACGTGACCGAAGTTTACCAGGAAATAAATGCAACCTTGAATCATACAAAAGAACTTTTTGTGAAGGTTCAAAAGATTTTCTAACCATAAATTTGTCATGAAAAAACCTTCATTTTTTCTTTGTAGATTTTAGAATTTTCATAAGCCTCATTCCTGATTTCTTCAAGTTCACTCAGTTGGAGTTTTCGTAACTTGCAAGCATCATTCAAGTTTGTGTTAATGTTTTAATGGCCCAATAAGCTTTATGTTCAATTTCCACTGGCAAGTGACAAGGTTTTCCATAAACTAATCTATAAGGAGACATTCCAAATGATGTTTTGAAAGCAGTTTGTTCGTAAGTCCCAGAGTGCATCATTAAGTCTTTAATGACCTCTTTACGATTTGGGTTAACCGTTTTTTTCTATATCTGTTTTATCTCCCTATTAAGCTAATTCAACTTGTCCACTTGTTTGTGGGTGATAAGGTGTACGACATTTTATGGTTATTCTATTCTCATTAAAGTTTCAAATGGTGTTCCAAACATGTTGTACACCCCATCACTAATAATGGCTCGTGAATTCCAAATCTACTTAAGATATTCTCCTTCAAGAATTTGACACTGTTTGTGATCAATTAGTTTCGACATGGAATTGCCTCGACCCATTTTGAAACATAGTCTACTGCAACAAGGATGTACACAAAACCAAATGACGGCGGAAAGGGTCCCATAAAATCAATACCCCAACAGTCAAAGATTTCAACGATAAGAATGGGATTCAACGGCATCATGTTTCTTTTTGAAATAGATCCCAATTTTTGACAATTTTCACACGTTTTGCAAAATGCATGTGCATATTTAAATAAGGTGGGCCAATAAAATCCACATTGTAAGATCTTAGCAGCTGTTTTTCTAGATGAAAAATGTCCTCCACATGCTTCAGAATGACAAAAGTTAATGACACTACTTACCTCATTGTCGGGTATGCATCTTCTCATTATTTGGCCTGGACAATATTTGAACAGATATGGGTCATCCCAGTAAAAATTTTTCACCTCGGTTAAAAATTTTCTTTTGTCTTGAGCATTCCAATGAGGTTGCATTTTCCCTGTCGCAAGAAAATTTACAATGTTAGCAAACCAAGGTACAGTAGCAACGGAAAATAAAAATTCATCAGGAAAAGAATTATTGATAGGTGAAGTTTCAATTAATGTCTCTGTCGTTAGTCTGGAAAGATGATCAGCAATGACATTTTTGGCTCCTTTCTTATCCTTTATTGTGATGTTGAATTCTTGGAGCAATAAGATCCACCGTATCAATCTAGGTTTTGCATCCTGTTTAGACATTAAATATCTCACAGCTGCATGGTCAATGTAAACAATTGTTGGAGAGCCAATTAAATAAGATCGAAATTTGTCCAATGCAAATACTACTGCAAGTAGTTCTTTCTCATTTGTTGTGTAATTCATTTGTGCATCATTTAAAGTCCTACTTGCATAGTATATTACATAAGGCTTACCTTCTTTTCTTTGTCCTAAGACAGCACCAACGGCATAGTCACTTGCATCACACATCATTTCAAAAGGCAAGGACCAATCAGGAGATTGCATAATTGGAGCAGTTGTTAAAAGTCCAATTAATGTATCAAAGGCATTTTGACATTCTTGAGTCCATTCAAAGGAAGTGTCTTTTATTAAGAGGTTACAAAGAGGTTTAGATATAGCACTGAACTTTCTTATGAACCTCCTATAACATCCAGCATGCCCTAAGAATAACGAACCTCTTTAACTGTTTTTTGGTGAGGCCAAAGGGAAATTAATTCCACTTTGTTGCTTATCCACTTCAATTCCATTTAGAAGACTACCACATGACCTAAAACAATTCCCCTGAATGCATATCATGACATTTTCTTTAACCCAATTCAAAATAAGACCTTTTTCTACACACCTTTTTAGGACTTTTTCTAAATTTTCAAGACAATTATCAAAAGAGTTTCCAAAGACAGTTAAATCATCCATGAAAACTTCTAAACAATGCTCAACCATGTCACTGAAAATGCTTAACCTGCATCTTTGAAAAGTGGCTGGGGCATTACAAAGTCCAAAAGGCATTCTTCTAAATGCAAAAGTGCCAAAGGGGCACGTGAAAGTGGTCTTTTCTTGGTCTTCAAGTGCAATGGGGATTTGATAGTAGCCTGAGTATCCATCAAGAAAGCAGTAGTAGGGGTTTCCTGCTACTCTTTCAAGAATTTGGTCAAGAAAGGGTAAGGGAAATTGGTCTTTTCTAGTGACAGCATTTAATTTTCTATAATCAATGCACATCCTCCAACTAGATGAGACACGAGTTGGCCATAATTCACCCTTTTCATTTTTAACTACTGTAATGCCAGATTTCTTAGGTACTACTTGTGTAGGGCTTACCCACTTACTATTAGAAATAGGATAGATAATTCCCACATCAAGTAGTTTGAGAACTTCAGCCCTAATGACCTCTTTCATGTGTGGATTATAATCCCTCCTCATGAGGTTGTTGAGTATGTTTTGTGAATGGCATTTTCCTCTAAATGTATTTCTATGTGAGCAATTAATGGTTTTAAGTCGCCTTTTAATATCTATTTAAAGTCCACCCAATTGCATTTTTATGCTCTTAAGCAACTTCTATCAACTTTACTCTTGTTGCTCGCATGTGAGGTGGATGAGAAATTACCCCCGGATATGTCGATGCTCCCCAGATATGCATATTTCAGTCCTTCAGGTAAGGGCTTCAATTCTAGCTTGGGAGCTTCATCTTCCTTGCTTTCATTCATTTGCCCCAATTCTTCAAATCTTGAATTTGAGCCTTTTTCCATCACCTGTGCACAATCCAATAAAGAACACATATTAGAAAGTCATGTTCTAGTTCCATACTTGATTCTACGAATTTATACAAGTTTCCAAAGGGTCAGAAGAACTCCCTTTTTGGATGTGATCTTCCACATAGATTCGATCATATTAGCATCCTCAATGTTCATCTTCTCTTTCTTTCTATTGGTTGTTTGCACATATTGAAACATTTACGTTCCAATGTCATGTTCCCAAAGATAGCTTCATGACTCCATTCCTGATTCAATCAAAGCATTAGAGGTAGCTAGAAATGGACGCCCTAAAATAACAGGAATTGAATTGCTTACTTCCACTTGTTGTGTGTCCAAGACAATAAAATCCACTGGGTAAATGAATTTATCGACTTGAACTAACATATCTTCTACTACTCCTCTTGGTACTTTAATTGATCTATCAGCAAGCAAAAGAGTCACAGAAGTCGGTTTTAACTCACCTAAATTGAGTTTCTAAAAAACCGAATATGGAAGCAAATTCACACTAGCACCAAGATCAAGTAAAGCTTGTTCAATTTTATGGTCTCCAATAACACATGAAATTGTAGGACAACCTGGATCCTTATATTTCACTGTATTATTATTTTGAAGAATAGCACTTACTTGCTCAGCTAGAAAGGCCTTCTTTTTCACATTTAGTTTTCTTTTTACAGTGCACAAGTTCTTCAAAAATTTTGCATAAGAAGGTACCTGTTTGATCACATCAAGCAAGGGAATGTTGACCTTTACCTGTTTGAAAATTTCAAGGATTTCAGAATTGTGAGTTTGCTTCTTTTGTGTGGCTAATGCTTGAGGAAATGGAGGCACAGATGAGGATATGGTTTCCTCTTCACTAGGTGTTGGTTTAGCAGCCTCTTCCTGCCTTTTAGAGATCGATTCTTCTTCTTTCTCACAAGGGTCAGGAATGTGTTTTTCAACAATCTTACCATTGCGAAGGGTCATGACTGACTTGGCTTGGTCAAAGTAATGGTTACTTGAACTTCCTGCATTTGGGTTAGATTGATCTTTGGAGTTTTGCAATGTTTGAGAAGGAAATTTTCCCTTCTCTTGGATGCTAAATGTCGATGCAAATTTTGCAAGAGTTTCTGACAAATTTGCTAATGTTTGAGCAGTTTGGCTATTGAAAGTCTCTTGCTTTGTAATGAATGAATGCAATGTTTCTTCAAGGTCATTCCTAGGAGGAGGAGCATATGCATGATCATGAGAATTTTGAAATTTTTGTTGTGTTTGAAAAGGGACTTGTGAGGATTGTGCATGATTATCATTTTTCTAACTAAGATTTGGATGATTTCTCCAACCAGGATTGTAGGTTTGTGAATATGGATTGTGATTTGGCCTTTTAAAAGTGTTCAATGCATTGGCTTCTTCATGGAGACATTCCCTAAAGGCAGGCAAAGTTGGGCAATCATCGGTAGAATGGTCATTGTCATCACAAATGTTACAGACATTTTCTTGAATAGATTTCAATTGACCACTCTTTTTCATCTCTAAAGCCCCGACTTTTCTAGCTAGGGATGCAAATTTGGCTTGAAGGTCATGGTCTTCCCTAAGGTTGTAAATACCTCTATTGGATGTCGAGGTTTGGGCCTTGCTTGGTACCTCATAGGTGCCAGCAGTGTCCCAATTTTGTGCTTTTTCTGCCAAGGAATCTAGGAAGTCAAGTGCTTCCTCAGGGTCTTTTTCTTTAAATTCTCCATTACACATTAATTTCACTAGTTGCCTATCTTGAGGTGTTAACCCTTCATAGAAATGTGCAACTATTCTCCAAGTTTCAAACCCATGGTGAGGACAGGTATTAAGTAGTTCCTTATACCTATCCCAACATTGGTAAAGGGTTTCTCCTTGTTTTTGAGAGAAATCAGAAATTTGTCTTTTAAGAGAATTTGTTCTAGGGGTAGGAAAAAATTTTTTCAAAAATTGTTGTTTCATCTCATCCCATGAACTGATGGAATTCGACCTCAAATTTTGTAGCCATGTTCTAGCTTTATCTTTTAAGGAAAAAGGAAAAAGCTTTAATCTAATGGTGTTTATGCTACAATTTGGGTCAGTGTAGGAGCTACATACCTCTTCAAAGAGTTTCAAGTGCAAATATGGGTTCTCCATGTCAAGGCCATAAAAAGTTGGTAGAAGTCGAACAAAACTTGGTTTGAAATTGAAATGGATTGAATCTGGAGGAGAAACTACAAAAGATGGTGCACTAGTCCTTACCGGATTCATGTAGTTTCCGAGGGTTCTTCGTTGGTTTTGATCATTTTGTTGCGAACGGTTGTCCCCTTCATCCGTGAATATTTCTTCATGATTGTTGGCCATGTTTTCTAAGGAAGATGATGTTTTTCTAACAAGTCTACCCCTAGATGTTCGTGACCAAATTTTCATGCAAGAAAGAGAGAAGAAAAGAGAGGAAAAGATGAACACACAAAAAAAAATAAAAAATTCAGATCTAAGATGAGAAAAGAGAACACTTACAATTTTGCACGCTAATTTTTACCTTCCCTGGCAACGGCACCAAAAACTTGACACATCCGAAAAAGGATTGTCTCCCAAGTATAGGAGTGTCGAAGTAATAAAACCCGGTGAGACCGGGGTCAATCCACGAGGAAGGGAATTTAAGCGTTACAAATTATAAGCTAAGCGAATATGGTATGGATAATTCAAAGAGATGACAAGATAATATCAAGAATATAAGTAAACAACGAGTTCTTAAACAATAAATGAGAAGAACACAAGAGAAATTAACACAATAATAATGAAAGCTAAGGTTAGGGGATCCGCCCTTGATATTTCGAATAAGGATAATTAGCCCATTTTGGTTATATGAATTATATTTGTTTCATTACCAACATTTATACCACTTCTTGTAAATGGGTTCAAGCATCCAATGTGCCAATCATCATATGTCTACAACAAATCAAGGTTCCTAACTAGATTCGTGTCGGTAAGGAAGAACCATACATCCTCTAGAAAGGATCCAAGCATTTGATGTGCCAAGGATTGTCGACAATGGATCAAGACCTCCACTTTACGAGTGGTGTCAAGATTGATTAAGAAATTAAATATAAATCATATAAAATAAACATTATAAGATTAAGATTATTAAGCACATATTAAGGGTTAGAGAATCCTTATTCTCATATCAAGGGTTTCACCATTTCACCTTAGCAAAAGAGAAATTAGAAGAACATTATAATAGAAAGAAAATAAAATGCAAGAAAAAGGAAATTCATTAATAACATAAACACACAAAACACAATACAAGATCCTAGCCAAAGCCAAAATGTTCCAGCCAAGCCTAAGATGCCCTAATGGGTCACAAGGCACCTCTATTTATAGATACATCCAGGGGCAAACTTGTCAAATTACAAGGGCATAATTGTCAAATATTAGTTGTAAATATCTTTGACAATTGGGATCATTAGGCACCGACTTTGACCATCAATTTTGACATCGAAACGTTGTGAATTTTAATCCCATGTCTTCATAAAAGTTGTAGATATTTCTCTCAGCTTTCTAGAACATATTGATTTGCACAATTTGGATACGTATTTTGAGAGATACGGTCCAAATACTGAGGCCTGGTCAGATTGGGTCGAGACTATAGATGGGTTCACTTCAAGCCCAATTTTGGTCCACTAAGAGCGCGAATTTGATGATTCTTGTGAAATGCAATCTTGTAGACAATTAAATCAGCTTTCCAAAACATTAAGAATTGTACCATTCGAATCTATGAATAGAGAGTTATGCTCATTTTACCGAACCTGTAACAAAACCAAAATTAAGAGAAATTAATTCCAAAGATGCAAATGCTACAAATATGCTTAAGTTGAGGAATTTAATGACACTATTAATGCAATATGATGAACTAAACTCTTATTAAACATGCATATTTAAGTGTTCATCACTTTATGTTCAATTTCCACTTTCAAGTGACAAGGTTTTCCATAAACTAATCTATAAGGAGACATTCCCAATGATGTTTTTAAAGCAGTTCGGTAAGCCCAAAGTGCATCATTAAGTCTTAAAGACCAATCTTTACGATTTGGGTTAACCGTTTTTTCTAAGATCTGTTTTATCTTCCTATTAGCTAATTCAACTTGTCCACTTGTTTGTGGTGATAAGGTGTAGAAATTTTATGGGTTATTTCATATTTCTTCATTAAGGTTTCAAATGGTTTATTACAAAAATGTGTACCCCCATCACTAATAATGGCTCGAGAAATTCCAAATCTATTAAGATAAATCCTCCCTCAAAGAATTTGTACACTGTTTTATGAATAAACATAAATGTTAGCATGGAATGCCCATCGACCCATTTTGTGAAACTAGTCCACTGCAACAAGGATGTACACAAACCCAATGACCGGTGGAAAGGGTCCCATAAAATCAATACCCCAACAGTCAAAGATGGGATTCAACGGCATCATGTTTCTTTTTGAAATAGATCCCAATTTTTGACAATTTTCACACGTTTTGCAAAATGCATGTGCATCTTTAAATAAGGTGGGCCAATGAAATCCTCATTGTAAGATCTTAGCAGCTGTTTTTCTAGATGAAAAATGTCCTCGACATGCTTTAGAATGACAAAAGTTAATGACACTACTTACCTCATTGTCGGGTATGCATCTTCTCATTATTTGGTCTGGACAATATTTGAACAGATATGGGTCATCCCAGTAAAAATTTTTCACCTCGGTTAAAAATTTTCTGTTGTCTTGAGCATTCCAATGAGGTGGCATTTTCCCTGTCGCAAGAAAATTTACAATGTTAGCAAACCAAGGTACAGTAGCAACAGAAAATAAAAATTCATCAGGAAAAGAATCATTGATCGGTGAAGTTTCAATTAATGTCTCTGTCGTTAGTCTTGAAAGATGATCAGCAACAACATATTCGGCTCCTTTCTTATCCTTTATTGTGATATTGAATTCTTGGAGCAATAAGATCCACCGTATCAATCTAGGTTTTGCATCCTGTTTAGTCATTAAATATCTCACAGCTGCATGGTCAGTGTAAACAATTGTTGGAGAGCCAATTAAATAAGATCGAAATTTGTCCAATGCAAATACTACTGCAAGTAGTTCTTTCTCAGTAGTTGTGTAATTCATTTGTGCATCGTTTAAAGTCCTACTTGCATAGTATATTACATAAGGCTTACCTTCTTTTCTTTGTCCTAAGACAGCACCAACTGCATAGTCACTTGCATCACACATCAATTCAAAAGGTAAGGACCAATCAGGAGATTGCATAATTGGAGCAGTTGTTAAAAGCCCAATTAATGTATCAAAGGCATTTTGACCATTCTTTGAGTCCCATTCAAAGGAGAATCTTTTATTAGAGGTTACAAGGGTTTAGAATATAGCACTGAAATTTCTTATGGAACCTCCTAATAAAATCCAGCATGCCTAAGAAAGAACGAGACTCTTTAACGTGTTTTTGGTGGAGTCAAATGAAATTAATTCCACTTTTGCTTTATCCACTTCAATTCCCTTAGAAGACACCACATGACCTAATACAATTCCCGAAGTGATCATATAATGACATTTTTTCCAATTCAAAATAAGACCTTTTCTACACACCTTTTTAGGACTCTTTCTAAATTTTCAAGACAATTATCAAAAGAGTTTCCAAAGATAGTTAAATCATCCATGAAAACTTCTAAACAATGCTCAACCATGTCACTGAAAATGCTTAAAATGCATCTTTGAAAAGTGGCTGGGGCATTACAAAGTCCAAAAGGCATTCTCCTAAATGCAAAAGTGCCAAATGGGCATGTGAATGTGGTCTTTTCTTGGTCTTCAAGTGCAATGGGGATTTGATAGTAGCTTGAGTATCCATCAAGAAAACAGTAGTAGGGGTTTCCTGCTACTCTTTCAAGAATTTGGTCAAGGAAGGGTAAGGGAAAATGGTCTTTTCTAAGTTACAGCATTTAATTTTCTATATCAATGCCCTCCGCCAAACTAGATGAGACACGAGGTTTTGCAATAATTCACCCTTTTCATTGTTTAACTACCGTAATGGGGGGGGGGAGCCAGATTTCTTAGGTACTACTTTGTAGGTCTTTTACCCACTACTATCAGAAATCGGATCAGATAATTCTCCACATCAAGTAGTTTGAGAACTTCAGCCCTAATGACCTCTTTCATGTGTGGATTTAATCTCCTTTGAGGTTGTTGAGATGTTTTGGCATTTCCTCTAAATGTATTCTATGTGTGTAAATTAAAGGGTTAATGCCTTTTATATCTTTTAAAGTCCACCCAATTGCATTTTTATGCCTTTAAAGCACTTCTATCAACTTACCTTGTTGCTCGCATGTGAGGGATGAAGAAATTACCACCGGATATGTCTGATTCTACCCAAGATATGCATATTTCAGTCCTTCAGGTAAGGGCTTCAATTCTTGCTTGGGAGCTTCATCTTCCTTGCTTTCATTCATTTGTCCCAATTCTTCAAATCTTGATTTTGAGCCT